>CAKAKR010058057.1:0-68589 GCA_916700685.1 Adelosebastes latens
TTTTTTATGCTAAATGCAGTACCTGTGAGGGTTTCTGGACAATATTTGTCATTGTTTTGTGTTGTTAATTGATTTCCAATAATAAATATATACATACATTTGCATAAAGCAGCATATTTGCCCACTCCCATGTTGATAAGAGTATTAAATACTTAACAAATCTCCCTTTAAGGTACATTTTGAACAGATAAACAATGTGTGATTAATTTGTGATGAATCACAATTAACTATGGACAATCATGCGATTAATCGTGATTAAATATTTTAATCGATTGACAGCCCTAGTTTATATGTACATATGGAGCGGGTCTTCTTCACAGAGCCGCCCACCATGTTACTACAGTAGCCCAGAACGGACAAACCAAACACTGGCTCTAGAGAGGGACACTCGTGTTTTCCCTAACCTTATGCCACCAAATCCTACACACTGCACCATCAAACGATTCATCTAGTACTAAAATTGCTGTCAATTCATTTTCTGTAAAATCAATTAATCGCTAGTTGTTATTTTTAGACACACACAGATCAATCATTCCAGCAGCATTCGTCAGCATTGCGTGGGTCTTGGATTTTCGGTTTCAAAGATGCGCTTTAGAAACCTGCTCCTCTGTAAATGCTGCCCATCCACACTGTCTTGTCATTTCCAGTTAGGCAGCTGATAGTTAAGCAAAGCGGCAGACGCAGCCAGCAGGCCACTTGATCATATAGGTCAGGAGGACCGCAAGCCCCCAGCCAAGAGGTGACACTCCACATCAGCAACATACCAAACAGCCCGGTGTCATTTCACTGACACTTCCTACACAGATGCATTAGGAGCATTTATACACTCTGGATCCCACGCTGAACGTCTTAATGTGTCGCCAGAATTGTACCTCGGGTGCGTCAATAAACGCCCATACTCTCTAACTGCTTGTTTTATGATTGAGTTAAAATGCAAGGTGACACATTAACAGCTGAATGTTACATCCTCTCTCCGTTCTTCTATCAATAATTCATGTTATTACTGCAGCAGCGTGATATCTCCAAAAACATTACTGAGTGAATTTATGGCTATGACTGCACATAATGGACTGGAAGTGGGGGGAAAAAACAGACTTCAGCTGCGAAACTGTAGATAACTCTGTTCCAGCAACACATGACTCCGGCATTCTCATTGAAATTAAAATCCATATCATTCAATTTATATGGACGCGGTGGTGGCAAAACAGCTCATAAGGGACATTCCCAATTCTATATTCGGTGATCCAATTAGAGACAATGCACCCTGAAATATTCCATATCACTCCGAACAATGCCCCGCGAGAAATCCACGCCGCTCTGCTCGTACAGTGAGGAGGACATTCCTGACTGTCAGCGTTCTGCGGCGGAGCGTCTCATCGCTCGGACAGGACTTTCAGCTCGGGAGTCAAGGGGTGCACGCTCCTGGTGGGTGGGTGTCTTTCTATACTGTGGGTACACTCACACACACAGTGCTCCTGTCATGCTGGGAAGGATTCAGCCTGCTGCCTCAGAGAGGTCAGCACTGGAATTCCTAAGGCCAAAGGAGATTAGTAATTGAGTAATGGACATGGTGACATGGACAATGAGGAGACAGAGCAGGGGAAGGAGAGAGAAAGAAGGAGAGAGAGAGGTATGAAACACAATATGAGTTCATTATCTATCTCCCCTCCCCATGACTGACCTTGGCTTCAGTGTCCCAAAACAAACTTATCTAGGAATTGAAAAGGGAGCTCTGGGGAGTAAGCCAGGCACAATTGAATTAGAATATGTTTTTTTTTTGAGAGCGACTCAAGACTAGAAAGAGTTCAAGGTACGACGTTTAAAAGGTGAGAATTATTGGTGCATAATGTTCTGCCACTTAACGCATGCAGTTTATTCATATGCATAAAAGTTGCCGTAATATCTGCAGGGGTGCCGAACTCATCTTTTATTCACTGATTCCATTAAGAGATTGCGCTTACATGAGCCGGGGTGATGTATGAACTTAGCATTCTTTCGCAGTGATAACGACGGAGAAAAAAATGGCGAGATAACAGGAGTTTTTTCAAAGGCTTTCTGAAAGTGGGTGAGGCATCCATCATGTAAGGTGACACCACACGAAAAAAGGCTGCGTCAGCTCCCTCTGGATCACAGCAGCTTTTGTACTCTTGTATTTTAACAAATAGCACACAGGAGACAAAAAGCAGACTGAGATGCATGACGATTCCACATGCTAAGAAACTCGGTTGAGAACGGGAAATATTGGCTCTCTCATCTGTGGCTGTATTCTCCTCAAAGGTTATAATAACGATCCACTGTAGCTGGGGGCGCTGGAGTCATGCATCAAGGCAAATGTTTGCCTGTTCAAGTGGTTAGTCAATGACAAAGTGGAAAAAAAAGCCGATCTAAAGAGCATCAAAAGTCTCTTGTGTGTTGACAAAGCGGTCGCTGCTGTAACATATTATTACTTAAGGGCTGCAAAGACACAAAACAGGAATCAAGAATCAAGAAGAATGACAACTCCTTAACCAAATGGGAAATATTAGTGGGGGCTTTTTATAGCCTTTTGAAGTCCAGGGTATTCAGTTTTAAAGGTTTTAAATTACACTATCCTAAAAAGCTGGTAATAATTTACATGCTATTTCAGCAATGGTGAGGAATTCACTGGAGGGCAGTGTTCAGAGTTAATGACTTGTTCTGCGGCAGGAGGAGGCACACATGCGTGCACGCTACGTGTGCACGCTAAAAGCCCCCCCCCCCCCCCCACCATCACCACCTCCACCTCTAAATTCCTGCCATTGTTGTGTGAATGGGGAGATTTGGTATAATGCACAGACTGGCCAAGACAAGGCAGCAGCACGGACGTTCTTAAAAAAGATCACTGTAAAAATGCGCCGTATCACATTTGCACTGGAGTCATTCAGCGCGACGACCTTATCCATCAAAAATGCTGCTCGCATATCTGAGCCACTTACACTTAACTCAACTAGCATCCCAGATGCCTGAATTACCCATTCAGGGTTTTTTCCCTTAGGAAAAATCAAAGAAGCAGCAAATGAATACAATCTAATTTCCCTACAAGCTGGCTTCCCAAGCACTGAAACACATGCATGGACTACTGCCATGTACTGAAGAAATGGCTCTGGACGCAT
This sequence comes from Adelosebastes latens, assembly GCA_916700685.1. Classification (NCBI taxonomy): domain Eukaryota; kingdom Metazoa; phylum Chordata; class Actinopteri; order Perciformes; family Sebastidae; genus Adelosebastes; species Adelosebastes latens. Next base: position 3,132 of record CAKAKR010058057.1, read on the forward strand.
GCCAAAGTGTTTTCCACAGCAATCAATACTGGCCTAGTGCTGCAGTCCCCGGCCTGTCAGTGTGTGTGTGTGTGTGTGTGTGTGTGTGTGTGTATGAATGCGTGAGTGTGTGCCAAAGCCCTGTCAGCTAGAGGGACAGAATAGAGGAGAAGAGAGGTCAGATGAAATCAGAGGTGATGATAATAGCACATTAATATAACATGATCCAGAAATATTCTCAGCGGTTGTGAATTCCCATTAAGAGCGCCTTGCTGTATTTGCACTAAAGTGGGATATATAGTATAAGATAAGCATAAGCAATTAAGCGCCTGAAGCGGAGTATACAATAAGTGGGTGTTGTGTGTGCGCGCGGTGTGAGCTGTTATCTACAACAGCTCTCTCCTGAAATGTGGGGTCCAAAAAAAACAAAGTATTAAAGCCGGCGAGCGGTATACCAGCAGGAGAGGCAGGCCATTTGGAGTGAGAAGAAATAATGTGTCACTCAATGAGTTTTAAAACACATGTGACTGTTTAGTCAGTGGCAGTTTGCAGGCAGACAAATAGAGCGGAGGCCCCAATAGAGGGTTTGTCATAATGGGTGAGCAACTCGACACAAAGCCTGTTTAAAGAGCCAGCAGAGCTCAACTGGTGGGGGTAAACACTGCTCGCCGGGGCTGAGATGCAATGAAAAATACAGCTTCCTCCACATATGGACTTAATAATTAACCCAGAATAAATAGATTAATACATTTTCTCTGGATCTGTTCATCAACTATTCAGCAAACAGAGCGCAGAGAGGGGAGTTTATTCAATGAATCATATTTCTATTTCCAGCCAAAGCCTGACTGGATTTAAAGCTGGCAGCGTTTAAAAAGGAATTGACCTCCAACCCTGTGACAGAAGAAAAACAAGCACAGTAGGTCATGGGGTTGGTTCCTCACGTCGCCGCACAGCACAGCAAAACACGGCAAACACGGCGCAGGCAGGAGGGGCTGAGAGCAAACAAATACCTGAGAAATAACCAGGAAATTACATCATGCCTCGGCGCTGAGAACACAAGTGAATCAGTAATCCAATTTCCAAGTGAGCTGTGTTCAATATGAGCTTGTTCTGATGTCTTGGAAAAGTTGTGCCTTTTTTGGTATTTGGAGGATACTGTGCTTCAGGCTTAAGATAACACAGTATGAGGTGTGATCTCAGAGAGAAACACAGCACTGATTGTTTACATGTCAAACGTCAAACGCCGCTTTTGTTTTTATGTTATGTGAATACGACACAGTCTCACGGCAGTGAGTTAGTCACGAAATTTAATCTATTTGATTCGTGAACATAGACACGAACTTCGCTTTTTTTTTTAGTGACGCTCAGCACGACTTTCAACAACGTATTTTTTGTGCGTTTTCCTACAAATGTCCAGCAACACGTGACGCACTTGTCAATTTCCGCTCCAGTCTTTTCAAAATTAAACTACTTAGTTAGGTTTAGGGAAAAGATCGACTTGGTTAGGCTTAGGCAACAAATTACTTAGCGTGGTTTGGGTTAAAATAACTCCAGAAGTGCTGTAACTTAAGTAAGGAAGTTACCTGACAAATAAATCATCTTTGACTTGTGGTTTCAGACGGGACGACTTGATTTAATGCCGACCATCACAAAAAAAATATGTGAAATTTGTGTCTATGTACACAAATCAATACATTAAATGTTGTGACTATTTCCCAAACTGCTGTGCGACTGGGCTGGCGAATAACATTCAAGAGTAAATTGAAGAATAAATGTCATGAGCCTCCATGTTGACACCGTGTTGTGGCTTTACCTCATGATGTGCTCTTTTTTTGCACTGAAACCTTGTGAAAACAGCACACTTCCTGAGAGCTTATCAGGTTCATATCTGTGTGAGTCACTGGGCTAATCTGAACTCCTGATTTTCAGCCAGTCAATTGCAGATTCAGAGTAACTCCACAGTCATTAATCTGCCTTTATAACTCAAGAGTCCCGGAGAAAAAATGACTAATGTGCGGTTTATGAACTCCACTTCCTAGCAGAGCTGAAAAATGAACTGTCCTCTGGTGTTTACATTTTAAAAAACACAAATCCTCTTTTCACACTTCTATCACTCAGCCAGTGAGTTTTGATATCACGGCTTCTTTTTGTGAGGCTGGTTTACCCTTCTTGTTTGTTTTTGGGATTATGGGTTGCATCTGTAAGCGCTCCTAGCTCACTCACACAGTGCAGATTAGTGTTGTGGGGCAAAGTCAGCGAGAATCTGAAGCGAAGGTCATAAAACTGACTTGAAGTTGTCAGGGCAATTTCCACTGTGTAATACAGTAAGTAGTCCGATTTGCAGAGAGCATGGAGGTTTGACAAGCCCTTTAATTGAGATCAGCCTGCAGACACCTTCAACGCATCATCCTCAAATGATATTATCCCATAGTCTGGTTTGTTCTACAAGCAGACTTGCAACTTCAAAGCACGTGCAATGTGTCTCTGGTGATGCAGGATTGATGCAAGTTGCTGCATAATTCATGCAGGGAAATGGCTTTTTATTCCTCTTGTACTCTGTTATTAAATACACAAACTACAGCAGCTGCTTTTCCTCTCGAATCACTCTGCGTCTCCTTGATTCTCTCACATTTGCATTGGCACTGCTGCAGCCCCTCTCTCTTGGTAGTTAATATAATATTTTCCAGATATGCCCAATGGACTGGAATGCAAGCACTTTGCAATGCAAATAAAGTCTTTGGGTAAAGGGGCGGAGCTGACATGTCGTTGCGCAAGTGTGGCCTCAGAATCGGCGATGCATGCACTCAAAGTAATTACTAAATAATTGCAGCGTGTTAAAGGCTAAAGGGAGAGGGCTCCAGGAGATGATACCCGTTCAGAGGAGAAGAGGAAGAAGAAAAAGATGATAGCTTGTCTAAGCGGCAGCCCATAAATAGCCACCTTTTCTCATGAAAGGGAAACGTGATAGCCTCTCTATTACTCAAGAGGAAAGAATGCAAGTAAAGCATGAGCGGAAGAGAAGAGTTGAGCACAAACACGGCTTTGTCCTTCACCATATAAACAATATAACAGCAGCGGAGGAGCATTTCCATCCAGCCGCAAGTGATCAAAAGCAGAGAGGAGTAATTAAAGCGCTGTTGAGGAATATGAGAGGGAAAACAACACATCATTTGTTTTACAGCCTGGTGCGAACAAAAAAAAAACACAAACCCAACAAGCTCTCTCAATATATCTGTGAGTAATGGCATTCAGAGCAGCGATGGAACCGGATCACAAGCGCCACATATGGCCACAGTCAATCACAACTATTGCCTTTCTGTGCCAACAACAGCGTAATGCAACACGGAGGCGTTTTTATAACGTGCTGCCTCAAAAAAACGCGAGCCGACAATCTCTCATTGTGTTGTGGATGGAAACGTCCACATGGAAACATGATGCAAAGAGGTGGAGAGTTTAAAACGTGTCAGAGCTGGCTGAGCTCCGACACGCTTTATGACTCTCTGCCTCTTTCAACATCAGCATTACTAAATATCTAATATCTATCGCAGAGAACCATCTGAGCTGTTTCACCCCAAGCAGTCAGTACCGTTTGCGCAATTTCCGCTCGTATGTCAGTATTTGACACGCTTTTCTACCGAGAAATGAAATGACGGATCTTTATATAGGCGCAGGATTCTTGCGGATTTTCCCTCTTTATAACACAATTAACCTCATAGAGCGCAGCGGCTGCCTGATTGAGCGCAGCTGGACAAGTGCACATTCAGCAGTTGACACCACAATAGGCTGAAGTAAAACTGGAGAGCTCTAGGTCAATCATTTATAACTGCTCTGGCACATCAATGTCACTATTGATGCGGTGTGTTTATATGAATGTTTCCGCCACCGGAGACTAAAAACATCCGCTGCTGCCAACTCTTCAAGATGCTGCTTAATAAAAACGCTGCGAGAACACAGAGACATAAACAGCAATCATTCCTCATTATTCATCAGCAGATTAACATGCCTACCTCTCCATGGGTGCCCGTGCGTCCCTGGGGAGTATCCTCCGGTAGGAAATAAAGTTTGGAGCTTGATAAAAGTTGCTTGCTTGTTCTTTCTTCCCAGAGCAGCTGAAGCTCCGCTATGCAAATAGGATCCTCCGGTTTACATCTGACGAAGAAGAAGTCTCCCAGAGACAGAATCCTCGGTTTACCGTCCCGGTGACATTTAAAGGCTTTATAGAATATATATGGTCCATGTAAACCGCAAGACGAGCCCACCCACTGGAGAGGAAGAAATGGGAGAAATTAATGCATGTCTCATCAACTCATTTGGTAAACAAATCATCGTTTAAGAGGACACAAACATTTCAACCATTCATGCGTAATTACGCACGGCTGGCCAACATCACATTAGGAGATCTCTGGTTTTCTGCACACAATCAGTATCATGGAACTATTTTTAGATGTTCAACATATGACACAGATGTGCTCGCGCTAAAAGCAATGTGTCAAACTTTTGTGGATGAGGCACGTGAGCGCAGTTTACATGGAGGTGTCGATTAGCGCAATGCGATAAATATAAAACACAAATATAGACGGTTGATAAGAAACGTTACCTTCAGTGAGTTCGGCTCCATCTCGACGTTATGAATTGATTAAACTCAACACGCTCTCCAAACTTGCTGGCTTGAATGGATCTACGAAGGTCCTGGAAGGGACATATTCCTGTGGAGTTTAAAATATCGTGTATTAGCCGGTTAAGAGTCATGGAAAAAAATATGTTTTGCGGTAAATAAACAGGATTAAATATTGTGTAAATCTGCGTATTTATTTATTGGAGTAAATCGGTGATAGTGATTTTCTTTGGTGAATTTCTATTGAGCGCAATGGTGTGTTTGGACAGAATATTAACATATAATCATAAATATATACATTTTAAATTATCAGTACATAGTAGTTGTATTTAAAAATACACAATATGGTTTTGGGAGAATGATGTGCCCACAGGAGCTTAACCTGTGCTGATATACTGTGTTTATGTGCTGTTCTCACACCGTGTGCCTTCCAGGACTTGTGTAAAAGACGTTCACTATGAAAGCACATTTCTCACAGTAATGACACTGAGGCGCTGCTGTGGATGCCTTCAAGAAACAATGTTACATGAAAGTTAATAGGGCTATCAAATGATTCCTCAAAAGGCGATGTGGGGCTCGTGAGGTGCCGGTTGGGCTCTGAGCGGAACGCGCCATGCTTTATGGCTCATGCGCGCGCGGGTTGGCGTTAATGCTGAAAATAATAATGGCCTTTATGTATTTTTTTTTTTTTTTTTTTTTTTTTTTTTGAGGCGAGCATGAAAAGACAAAATTGGCCGAGTTGGAAAGCTGGGCGTCACGAGACAGAATCCACGAGGCGGTCCATTACGCAGACATAAATCATGTTGAAACACCGCGCTGACCTTGTGAAGACAGCGGGATATAATGTGACACGGGTTAACACATTGGCACGATCAAAGCCTCTTATATAATTATGTTGATTAATATTTATTAGGCTGCCATAAACGCTGCGGATCACACAAATATTAGGAGGACCGATATAAAACTCTGAATTATTAATAATAGCTGTGATATTTATGCAAAGTTACACAAACTTCACGCTTTCTATTTACATGTGTGGACTCATTGTGCCTTCAGTCTCGGCTGCTGAATGTGTCAGCTGTATTTTATGGGCTGTCTGGACTCATGAATGTGTTGCTTGCAGTACCCAGCTCTGTCCACAGCGCTGCGCTGTTTCTCCGCTGCTGTCTTCATCCTCCTCCTGCAGCCTTTAGCCTGCATTTATCCACCACTCAGATCACAGAGCATGAAACAGCGACATAGGCCTACTTCTGACACCAGCTATTTCAAGTACACTATTACGCAATGCGCTTTCTTTTCCTGAAATGACGGCGGAGCATACAGGCGCATTGATTCACAGCCAGCAAAGTGTTTTCCTGTCTACCAAACGGACATGTTTCTTTTTCTCTTCTGGTTCTGCTGCTGTTATGAACGGCTGGCTGGTAGTTATATTAAACACATATATAGTGGCATCAAGGCTCAGAGACAATGACTTTTAACTACTATGTCAATGGGGTTAAATAATATAATATAATATAATATAATATAATATAACATAATATTACTACTATTGTACATTTCCAGAATTATTCTTATTCATTTCTTATTAATACCATTCTGGGATGGGAGACTTTTACCAATCACAGGTCATTTCAGAGATAGAGTGTTCCTATTGGCTGTTCATTCAACAGGGGCAGCTGTCAATCACTCACAAACTCCGATCAAACTGTCAAACTAGGCAGCTCTGATATGAATCAATATTCTGTTACTGTAATGCCTATTTCTCACATAAAATGTTTTCAGAAACATCTTGTAGTGTACTGTTTAGCTGTAAAATGAGAAAGTTTGCTCCGGCTGGTGGGCGGTGCTTGGTATTTCCTCAACTGATCTCAACATGGTTGCCGGGGTCACAAACTTCTCATTTTACAGCTAAACAGTACATTACAAGATGTTTCTGAAAACATTTTACACGAGAAATTTATATTATAGTAACAGAATATTGATTCATATTTGATCAGCGCTGCCTAGTTTGACCATTTGATCGGAGTTTGCGAGTGATTGACAGCTGCTCAGAGACGGCAAGGCTCCAGCTCGGCTCTGATTGGTTGTTTTCCTCCGGTCTGTGAAATCTTGCAGATGCCATTAGGAGCACCGGAGGACACAGAGGAACATGACTTTTTTCAGATTACCTGTCTCATGCACTACTGTCAGGATATAGTTTTGTAAAAAATAACTTTTTTTTAATCATATTTGCTCCAATCTGCCTACTGCTGCTTTAATAGATCCCACTTATAAGTATTTTGTATTTACTTTTTTGCACTGTAGTTATTTGTTATATATTGCACATTTAATGTAAATATTTGTACATATTTCACATTTCTTATATTCTCATTTTCTTATTTTAATTTTAGTACTTATATTTCTTTACACATGTTGTGTTTATATTGTAGCATTATGTACACAATTTATATTTTACATATGCCTTTATTTCTTGTTTTCTTACATTTCTTTATGTTTATACAAGAATAACTGCAACGCCCCAATTTCCTCTTGGGATCAATCATTTTTTTCTGATTCTGATTAATATAATTTAATATAATATAATATAATATAATATAATATAATATAATATAATGTAATACTACTGTACATTTAAAAAAAATATTCATATTCATTTATTATTTATACCATTCTGGCATTTTTTTATTTAACACACTTAATAGATCCCACTTCTTAGCATTTTGTATTTACTTATTTGCACTGTGGTTATTTGTTATATATTGCAAGTCTTAATGCAAATATTTGCACATATTTCATATTTCTTATATTCTCATGTTCTTATTTTTAATTTTAGTACTTACTTATATTTCTTTACATATATTGTGTTTATATTGTAGCATTATATACTTAATTTACATGTTACATACTGCTTTATTTCTATTTTTACATTTCTTTTTGTTTATACAAGAGAAACTGTAACGGCCCAATTTCCCCTCCGGGACCAATAAAGTATTTCTGATTTTGATTAATATAATTTAATATAATATAATATAATATAATATAATATAATATAATATAATATGATATAATATAATATAATATAAAACAGTTGGTAACAAGATCATCATTTCAGTCCTCTAAATGTCACCAGCAGAGTTTCTCTTCGCTGCCCTCTATTCAAAGGAGCAGCAGAACATGATGTATTCATACTAAAATAGCTGAGGCAATGTTCTGTGACACTCAGATATTTTAAGTACCAGTTTAGTGCACCAGTTCGTAGTAAAAGGTGGATTGCACAGAGGCTCGTTGTCTTACATGCGACTGCAGCAGTGTTGGGATCCTGCAGTGAATCTCATATAAACCACGGCTCTCAGTGTTATCTCCCCTGATTTCTCTCCCAGCCATTTCTGTGGCTGAATCAATGGGGTTGCATTGTTAATGGCAGCCACTATAATGAAGTCCCTGGTTAATCAATGGCACCACTAGAGCTCTTATCTGGCAATTGCAAGTGTTTGCTTGTCAACAGCCGGAGCCCCCTGCAGCACGACGACTGCAAAGTTGTGATGCAGATATTGATGTGGGTCGTGTGACTGGAGCTTCATGTTGAGAGATCTTTATTGATAATAAAGAGAGAGTTGTTGGACAAATGTGATGACATAATGTCAAAATTAGGGCTGTCAATCGATTAAAATATTTAATCGCGATTATGATCGTGCATGATTGTCCGTGATTAATCGCAAATTAATTGCACATTTTTTCTGTTCAAAATGTAAAAAAAAAAGTATTTAATACTTGCATCAACATGGGAGTGGGCAAATATGCTTCCTTTATGCAAATATATGTATAGATTCATTATTGGAAATCAATTTCCAACACAAAACAATGACAAATATTGTCCAGAAACCCTCACAGGTACTGCATTTAGCATAAAAAAATATGCTCAAATCATAACATGGCAAACTGCAGCCCAACAGGCAACAACAGCTGTCAGTGTGTCAGTGTGCTGACTTGACTATGACTTGCCCCCAAACTGCATGTGATTATCATAAAGTGGGCATTTCTGTAAAGGGGAGACTCGTGGGTACCCATAGAACCCATTTACATTCACATATCTGGAGGTTGGAGGTCAAGGGACAACTTTGAAAAAGGACATGCCAGTTTTTCCTCGCTGAAATTTAGCATAAGTTTGGAGTGTTATTTAGCCTCCTTCATGACAAGCTAGTATGACATGGTTGGTTCCGATGGATTCCTTAGGTTTTCTAGTTTCATATGATGCCGGCCCAGTGAAAAGGAGGAGAGGCAACCTTTTCACAATGTCTCTGAGATTAGATATGTTTGAATAAAGGACATCAATAAGATATATTTACATGGTTTAACACTGTGAGTGATGAAACATGAAAATAATTTATTAATTAATTTAAATAATATGGGTTCTACATTAGTCTATAGACAAATAAGTAGTTTGAGGAATACACTGTAAGCCATATTGAAGTTTAACATTAATTACAGACACCAGTAATAGCTTAAATCCCCTTAAGTAAATCTGAAAGTAACCCTCTTTAAGTCCAGACTCGTATGTGGGTTGTGAATCTTTCAGGGTTTCTTTTTTATTCAGTTTATATTCATCAACTCCCAAATTTGGAATCACTGCTCACACACATTTGTTTATCGGGGCATTTCGCTGAGTCGCTGAGTTAAATAAGATCACTCCCTACATGAATATTCTTTGTTTCATTTTCAAAGCTCTGACACAAAACTTGTTCTTACCACTGTTTATGTGTTGTGTTGACTGCATGAGCGAGCCAGGAAGCCTGAAAAATCTCCACAAATGAAGGCACTAAAAAGGCCTTGAAATACTCTGAAGGAAAACTCGAGGCAGATACTTGCTTGTTTGTTGCCTATAGCGGAAATGAGTGGATAAGTGGTAAAACCTTCCTTTTTCTAAGCACAGGTGTTCCACATTCTCCGAAATGAGGCAGCCTCAGCAGGGAGCCACAAATGAGTTTGGAAAGTCACCTCAAAATAGAGAGCTGGGTTTACAGTTTCAACCACAGCAAAGCAACACAAAAGCCATTAAAATAGCATATTCCTCCATAATTTTGACCATATGTTGACATGTCTTACTGATGAATATGAATGTTAGTTAGAATGGCTTCAAAATAATATTTATTTATAGAACCACCGCAGAGCTACAGGTAAGAAATCAACTCAGAGAGAGCTGCAGAGATCAACTTAAATCAAGCCTTTGATGGTCCAGCTCAGAAGAAAGCAAAGGGAAATGATTTATTTGCATTTCTCAGTTCCTGTGAACAGAAAATAGTTACCACAGAGTTTTTAATTAGGCTCGTGAGCCTCCAACAAACGGCAGAAATGTTCGTTGACAGTAAAATTACATTTTTAACAGTCCCCATTAAAGCTGTAACTTTTAGCAAATATGATGAAAGTTATTTTTTATAAAAACATTTTTTTTTTTTTATAAAACTTTTATAAATCCTGACAGTAGTACATCAGATTAATCATATGTGAAAAAAGCATGTTCCTCTTTGTCCTCCTGTGCTCCTAATGGTATTTGCAAGATTTCACCGCGCCCAAAGGAAAATAACCAATCAGAGCCGAGCAGTCTCTGGGCAGCTGTGAATAACAACAAAACTCCGACCAAAACGGTCAAACTAGGCCGCGCTGATCAAATATGAATCAAGATTCTATTACTGTAATGCCCATTTCTCTCCTCAAATGTTTTCAGAAACATATTTAAGTGTACTGTTTAGTTGTAAAATGAGAAAGTTTGTGACAGTCAAGCCAAAACCAAGCACCGCCCACCAGCCGGTTTAAAAAGGCAAAGTCCCTCACCTTCCTGTGGACCACCATGAGAAAAAACAACAATTCAAAACAGAATTTTGCAAGTCAAGAAAGTCTCAGTTTGTTGTAAAACTGTTGAAGTATCAGACTGTGAAAATACGTAATTAGAAAGACAACACAACCAAAAGTCTCCTTATTGTCGTCTCTCTCTCTGAAGCTACGATGCCTGTGTGTTTCCTACTGGGATGAACTCACACCAGCAACAGGTCTGATCCTTCTTTCTCTTCCCGGCTGACAAAAAGACCAGAAGTCGCTGATAAAACACATCAGGTCAGATAACGTTACATTTGTGTGTGGTCATAGCTAAGTTAGCTAACTAGCTAGTGTTGGTGACGTACTGTATATTGTGCGAGACGAGAGATGTAGTTCACTGAGCTGTTTCACACAAAACTAAATGATACTACGACAAACTGCGACTTTCTTGACCTGCAACATGATCTTTTAAATTGACAAACATCATATGTGTGATTCATGCCGCGATTCAAACGGAATCAAAAAATTACTTCTCTCTCACCGTTGACTACTGTACATATTTTTTCGGAAATAAGATCCCATGGTGGTCCACCGGAAGGAGGGATTTAATATTTTTAATTTAACATATCTTTTTATGGACAAGACCAATATGCATAACTCAATAAATAAAACATTCAAAATATAACATAAACATGTATTTTTTTTTTTTTAGATGAATAAATACAAAAAAATTAAATTAACAAATGATTGTAATAAAACAACAAACGTCATTAAATAAGCATGCAATCTACAAAGATCGCTGGCTTTGATTCAAGCAAAACAAATCAAAGTGTTTCTTGTGTAGTTAAATCTGGACACATAAACTGCACCGCGGCCAATCATCAGAGTGAAGTCGTCAATGTCTACAACTGTTATTGTGCAATATTTTTAAATTTTTTTACATCAACAATGAATAACATTACTATGTGTATTTGAAAGGGGTCACTTGTAGTGACAAACCCACAGAGAATTATCACTTGACTCTGCAGCTCCCCACAACTCTACAGAGCGTTTAGCTTCTTTGAGCTAATTGTTTTGGTTTTCTGCCCACAAGTCTACTGTTTTGGTCTGATAAACCCACTGTAAAGTTAGCAACTAGCTGGTGAACATAGCATTTAGCAGCTAGAGACAGAAATTTCCCTTAAAAGTAGAGAGCAAAACTGAGCTGAAAAGACAGAGAATATTGGACTTACAATGGTCAGGTGGCCAGAAACACGACTCCAAATGAATGATAATGTTGCTCAAAATCTGCTGGATGTGAAATTTGGTGGCAGTTTACGTACAAGTTCGTCATATTAACTGAAAAAGTGATAATAAGAATGTCAGTGTTGTATTTACAGCTTGTTTCCACTGCCCTCAAGTAGACACAGAATCAGTTATTGCAAGTATAAAGGTGCAATCGATAACATTGATAACATTCAGCCAATAGATGTTGCATTCTCCCTCCCCCATTCCATTGCATTCACTTCACAACAAGTGGTTGCCAGTTTGTTGCACAACCGGCATATTTTTTGGTCGAGTGGAGTGACTCAGACAGACAGCCGTGTCAAGTGATGAATCTTTAGTGGTGGAGTAATGAAGTCATTTCTCAACATGTAGCTATAGGCCTACATCAGGGTGTGTGTGTGTGTGTGTGTGTGTGTGTGTATGTGTGTGTTGGTTACCCCCTCCCCTGCTGCCATAGTTTTCAGCTGAGATCAGCTGTTCTGTAGGTGGAGCATCGTAAAACACACTTCATTTCAACTCAATTGAAACAAAATAAAACTCACCTAAACCATCTTGGTTAGTCTTTCCAACAATCACCGACTCTGGTTTGGTTAAAATAAACAGCTTATTTCACTTATTTTTCAGTTGACCACCCACATCTGAATCCCGTCTAATGCGCATCTTCATTATACATTGTTTGAGGGAATTAGAACGTTAGATAACTGGCGCAACCGTCACGATTGCTAAGATGCTAACGTAGCTCCTCAGCGATTGAAGCTGTTATTTTTCTCATTTTGACAGTCTAACCGGTGACAACACATATGACTGTAGGTACAGTAGGTGTTGTTGGTTTAGTTTAAATATGCTGAATTGTAATTTGATGGGTTATTGTTGTTCGGAAGATGAAAGCTGAAGTAGGCGAGATTGGAGCAAATATGATTAAAAAAAGTTATTTTTATAAAACGGTCGCTATATCCTGACAGTAGTACATGAAACAGTTAATTTGACAAAGAATCATGTCCCTCTGTGTCCTCCGATGTCCTCCGGTGCTCCTTACGGCATTTGCAAGATTTCACGAACGGAGGAAAACAACCAATCAGAGCTGATCTGGAGTCTGCCGTCCAGCTGCCGTCTATGAGAGCCGGCAGTCAGTCACTCGTGAACTCCAACCAAACGGTCAAACTAGTTTACGCTGATCAAATATGAATCAATATTATGTTACATTAATGCCTATTTCTCTCCTCAAATGTTTTCAGAATCATCTTGTAGTGTACTGTTTAGCTGTAAAATGAGAAAGTTTGTGAGCCGGCAGCCATGTTGAGATCTGTTGAGGGAATACCAAGCACCGCTCACCAGCTGGAGCACAGCCAATAGGAACGCTCTCTCTCTGAAATGACCTGTGATTGGTCAAAGTCTCCCGTCACGGGCTAGATTTTTTAAAGCCTGAGAACAGAGCCATGAGGAGGAGCAGAAGTCTAGTTTTCTCTCAGAACACTTTACAATATGAATTTTTGCCCAATGATGCCAAACAATTGTTGCCTACTGAAGCTTTAAGCTAAGATAGATAATATGAGCTATGCTACGTCAGTTGTCGCTTGTTTGCCATGGTAAATAGTCGTGTATTCTGCAGCCTGATGGAGACACCAGTGTCAGTCGGTAAGGCCAGGCACGGCACAGGTAGCCTCCTTTTATTGCTGAGCACTCGGGATTGGTACCGGAGTGAAGCCGGGCGCTTACTGTCAAACTCAGACATTTATCCGTTTTTTCCACACTGACTGGCAACTTGATCGCTGACGACACAGAGATACCACATGATACTAACGTTGTTATACTATTGGCTCACAAGCCTTGTTAGAAGTGGGAACTGAACATCAGATATCTTCCACAGAGATAAACAAAACATTAATTTTGGACCCACTAAAGTTTTTAAAAAGATTAATTTACAATCACAATAACCTTTCTAAAAATTCTGTGGATGTACTATTTTTTTTTTTTTAAATGATTTGTCTACATAAAAATGTTATCAATAAGACCCTTAAATCATTATTTATATATTAATCTCACCAAATATGCAATGGAATAATGTTAGATGGATCAAGTTTTTGTATGTTTATCATCAGAAAAAAATATTTTCTATGCTAATATTCAGTTTTGTACCATTAACGGACACTTGCACACAATTGGTAGAGCTTTTTTATGACAAAGGATTTGACTGTTTGTGGGTATTCATTTACCTCATTCTGTTCAGTGAGCCTGAATGTTTTTGGGTCTAACACACTTAAAGGGGAACACAACCTAAATTAAGAATTCCAATATGTTATTTCCAAGGCCTATAGTAAAGGTCAATCAATATTTGTGAACATGAGCTCCTTTCTCTCAAAGCCAGAAACCAGAGAAGTAAGCCTCAAACTTGTGATGTCATAAAGTCTTGAGCTTCTCCGTAGACAATGAATGGAAGATTTTATGGACCCACGGAATGTTTGTTTTCTTTTTATACCTAAATTAACTTTATTCTATCGTAGAGTTGTCAGTTGTGAAACAGAAAATGTTCCCATATAGTCAGATCATTCCCCTGGGTGCTCTCAGTGTCATCTAGAACATCTCTCCCTATTCATTGTCTATGGAGCAGCTCCACACTTTATACCCTATGACATCACAAGTTTGAGTTTAGCACTGTAGTTTTTGGATTTGGAAGAGAGTTGTTCATGTTTACTAATATTTTTTTGACTGTCTTAGACCATAAGAATAACATGTATGAAATTTTAAAATGGGCGTAGTTCTCCTTTAAACCAAGAACTAGTGATATCTCAATCAAGTAGTCTTAAGTAAAACAAATCTACAGTGGGGGAAGATGTACTTTACTTTATTTTACTTTAATATTTTTGATATGTTTTGAACCTCTCTCCCTCATTCATTTCTCTCTTTCAATGTGATATCAGGATCCACATTTGTAATGGCGCTGCCAGGCATTATGAAAATCTACAGATGACTAAAGCAAGAAAGCTTCTGAGAAATTAGGGCAACACACTCCGTCTCCTGCTCATTCCACATGCACAACTGCACTACCCAGTGGATATCCATCTATCATCAATGGAAAGCCCTGGGACATTAATAATCCATCAAATAAATTTGTCCACAGGAACACGTTTCAATAGTAACTTTACACCTGAGTCTTTGTGCCGCTGTAATCACATGACAATGGCCCCCGTCTGCAGCGTGACTTTAGGAAAGGTAACAGGAGATCTGAGCGATGTCGCTGGGCTAATTTTAGCCTCTTAGACTCATTATAACGCGGTGTTACATTTCTCTTCATTCAATCACGTGTGAGTCCACCTACAGTGGACAGCACATGCACACGAGAAATCCAATTAGTTTAGTGAAAGGATCGCTTTTAATCAGGACTTAAAGTCTGATATGTTCATCTGGAGGCTATTTGAGATGATTTCTGTGTGTATTAGCAGGTTTCAGCCAGTGTACTGTTGGCTGAATATTAACTGACTTAGCTCATAAATATCTGTGATGCAGTGATATCTTCAGAACATCAAAGGAGTTGCAGCATGCACTGAACTGTGTGGAATATTACTGTTCACAGCAGAATACATTCATCTCTTTTTGTTCTTATCTATTATCACGCTTGTTTATCTGAGCTACCATACTTCATCATGTTTTATGCATAATTTATGCTTTCTGCAATCCATCTATTCAATTCCAATATTCAACATTGAGGTTCCAACAAGCCAATTATTGTATCCATTCATGGCCACGGCTATTGATCGCACCTAATATCGTATATTTATATGTATGTTAGGAGCCGTAATTCACGAGGCAAACATTGGTTGGCCCAGTCTGAATGACTGCCACGACAATGAACTAATTGCCTGCAAAACACAATTTCACATTCATGGGCCACTATTACAGCTGAATTGTTTGATAATGTCAAGTGAGTCATTTTATTAAGCGCCACGCAAATGTAATCATGCGGCAGGGCGACGTGAATTCGAGTGTATACAAGTGTTAACATCACTATGGGTTTTTAGGTTATTACCGCCGCCGCAAATGTAAATTTGCCTCATTTATGGAGAGTGCTCAGCTGAATCAGAAATGTGCAAACCGCAAACAAAATAGGCTGCTTCATTCCTCTGCCATCTGCATACACATCAGGACTCACACACACACACACACACACACACACGCACACACACACACACACACACAGAGTCGCATTTTATATCTCCCCATCTGAAACCGGGATTAGAACCATGAATAATGTATTTATGTAAATGTCTGATGGGTATAACTATAAAAGATGAGAGTGATTGAAAAGGCATTTTGTTAGATTGAGTTACTGCCTGTGAGTTATGTATGTTTTCAGTGCAGGGAGAGAGAGAGGAATCTAAAAAAAAAAAAAAGCTGTATTTTGGAAGCAAAGAGGTCACAGTGTCACCTCTATATCTGAGGAATACATTAATACGCAACCTTTTTCTCTCGGTGCATTCCAAACATCAGTCAGGTTATTACACCCAGCGGTCAAACTATCATTGACTATGAAGTCGCTGAGGAGAGTGACCTCAGCATTTATCATCTGGGTAATGCATCACCGACTGTCTTTTCTGTCAAACACTGAATTGTTATAAAATGGCTATAAATGTCAGCAGACATCTATGATCAGATTATTCACTGGTGCGTGTCTCCCTCCCATCTGGGCTGAGAGTACTGCGTTTTGCAGGGCTGGTTTAAGGCATAGGCCATATAGGCGGTCGCCTAGGGCGCCACCTTCTGGGGGGTGCTGGTCCCCCTTTAAAAATAATAATAAAATAAAATAAAAAAATAAATAAAATAATAATAATAATAATAATAATAATAATAATAATAATAATAATAATAATTTAAGAAATAAATTCCTAATTTTTTGCATAGAAGTAGCAAATGAACAAATTAGGACTTTCAACGTTATGAATGCGTTAATGTGTTATTATTGCAAAATAATTTTAACACCACTAATTTCTTTAATGCATTAACACAATCGATCTTTCGGAGGTTGTAACAAGCTGATTTTTAAAGCTAGAGTGAAGATACTAGCATCATATGAAACTAGACAACTAGTCATACTAGCTTGTAGACAAGGAGGTTACATAACGCTATGAAGTTGCTCTAAATTTGGCGAGATAAAACTGTCATGGCCATTTTCAATGCAGTCCCTTGACCTCTGAACTCAAGAATGTGAATGTAAATGGGTTCTATGGGTACCCACGAGTCTCCCCTTTACAGACATGCCCACTTTATGATAATCAGATGCAGTTTGGGGCAAGTCATAGTCAAGTCAGCACACTTACACACTGACAGCTGTTGTTGCCTGTTGGGCTGCAGTTTGCCATGTAATGATTTGAGCATATTGTTTTATGCTAAATGCAGTACCTGTGACAATACTTGTCATTGTTTTTTGTTGTTAATTGATTTCCAATAATAAATATATACAGTATATACATTTGCATAAAGAAATGAAAATAAATTAAAAACATTAACGATTAATTTGCGATTAATCATGGACAATCAAGCGATTAATCGCAATTAAATATTTTTAGCGATTGACAGCCCTATTTATAATAAATACAGTTATTTATGCAAAGAAAACAACTTAATTTTTGTCTTAAAACCGTTGCGATGTCGGATGTGTATTGCGGTTTACGGGATTAGGGTTAGGGTCCTCGGGGGTTGAACCCTAACTCTAGAGCGGCGGTGTCACCTAGAGCGGCAGCGGGGGGAAGGCTCCAAATCCAAATTTCCAAAAGGGCTAGAGCCGGCCTTGGCATTATGTATATGTCAAATAACTGCATGTATAGGCAATTACAATGCAGCCATTTTACCACCCGATTCGACTGATAACAGTCCATTAAATAGGCGTTATCAGTCGCTATAAGCCCCATAGATGTGGGTCAATATGGACCTACTATGCCTACTACGTTCTAAAAGGGAAAGTGAAACTTAATACATTCTAACATGTTGTAAAACTGAATGAAACGTTAAGTTTTGAACACAAACAAAAAGGTTTCTTTAGGTTTAGGCAATAAAACTACAACTTCTTTAGGTTTAAGTAACAAAACTACAACTTCTTTAGGTTTAGGCAATATAACTACAACTTCTTTAGGTTTAGGCCACAAAACTACAACTTCTTTAGGTTTAGGCCACAAAACTACAACTTATTTAGGTTTAGGCAATAAAACTACAACTACTATAGGTTTAGGCAACAAAACTACAACTTATTTAGGTTTAGGTAATAAAACTACAACTTCTTTAGGTTTAGGCAAAAAAAAACAACACTTTGTTAAGTTTAGGGAAAAACATTGTGTTTTGGATGAAAATAACTAGAAACACAAAGACAACTACACATTGTTGGTTTCACATGGGATGTGAACTCAGATTTCCTAGGTGAAGACCCTGTGTTTTGTGTCCCATCCATCGTCTTTGACGTCCACCCATTATGAAGATTCACACTGTCTGTACTACAGCACCTGACTTCTGCTTCTGCTCCTATTACTACGGTCGCTAGAGGTCACTATCATGCTCTTTTATACCTTCTTTCTGTGATCTACCATGTGAATATATAAATATAAAACCTACTAGTGTGTGTAGTAGGCCCCTGTTGACCCACATCTATGGGGCTTATAGCGACTGACAACGCCTATTTAATAGCCTGACAACAGTCTAATCGGCTTGTTTTACACTGGTAGTTTTCAAGATTCGTCATAATGTATTCTATTTGAATAACAGCTTCAGTTGTCATGTGTGCAACACTGTTGTAATCTGTGTAATCCCTGTGATGTATCTACAAGTCGGGACACAGCAATCAGCCCGCTCATGAATGGAGACGATGGATACGTTTTGAAATATGACTGACAACTGCTGAATTGTTTCATTACAGCAGCGCAGGAGAGGAAATACAGTATTTTGTTCAGAGCTCAGAGCCTGAGCACACATATTAAAGAGGAAAAAAAAAACTCTCAGCATTAATAATTTATCTCATTTTATAAGGCAATTTAGCAGTCACTTGAAGTTGCTATGGTGACAGGGGGGTATTTTGAGACAACTAATGACCTATGCAAAACCCACTCACTGTAAACTTCACTCAAGCTAAATGAGATTGCTGTCTGTGCTGTGTGTGATACATGGCTGAGAACTTAATCCCCACGCTATGCTTGGCCTTTTTCTGCACAGGACAAATTAAGGTTCTTAATATCAATGTAAAACATCTGTGGGCTGTTTACTGTACGGGGAATATGAGCCAAGTAGCAACCGGGGGCCAGCACGGCGCTGCATAATAGTCTTTTGTTTTGATTGCTAATGCAGAATTCATAACAGTTGTCAGGTTAAGGTCAGAAAAAACCCAGCGAGTGAAAGGAAAATGAATACTCGTGATATGGTTTGAACGTAACTCAATATGTTTCACACTAAATCCCCTTCAATATCTCTTTATTTGTCGGCTTACGTCAAAGATTCCACATTGGAAAAGCTTTGAAGACTCGCTCTGTTCTGAGGCGAATCATATTTGTCCAATAACTGCTTGGCCTGTTGCAGCTGTCGGGGCTGAGACAGAATGAGTCATGTGTTACCCATTTAAGTCCAATTTCTCCCATGCAAATGCCTGACATGTGTGACTCTGCAGGGCCCCGAGTTGAAACAGTATTTTTGAAACGGGGGAGAGAGAATCAAGGCCAGAGCTGTGTGACCATTTAGCCACCTGCTTCACCCGTGACCTGCACTGTTTAAAGAAAGTTTATATTTGGGGAAACAATCCACTCGTGTTGTTTCTGACATGGCATTAAAGCAGGCGCAGCTGCCATGAAATTAAATGAATAAACAAAGGAGGAATGGATTGTGTGGTTTCTCCTTAAAAGGAGTCCCTCTTTTGGAAAATATGAGTTATATCCACTGAGCTGTGGCAACTGTGTGAAAACATTTTTCATCCCTAAAAATAGACACACAAGAAGCAATGGCTGCTAATTTTAATAACACCTCCTCAGTCTCTGCCTCTCGTTCTCTACATAGTGAGCTGAGCCTTTTTGTCCATTAGCATAAATGTCAGGTTGACTAATAAAGGTGCGACTCCCAGAGCTGCTCGGCTCCGCGTGGAAGCTGTGGTGTTGAGTGCCACCTGTTGGGATACAGCAGTAATGACATGGAGCTGGTGACAGCTGTATTAAACAGGATTACAGAGGGTAATTCACAGTGTAACATAATAGCCAAGTTATTAATTAGCCAGTCTTGAGAGAGGTGTAGCTGTTGGCCACAGCCTGCTGATAAAAGCTGCACTGGAGCTTCCTGCTCTACAAATTGCATGTTCAAGTATAAGGGGTAGAGAGTAACTAAGTACATTTACTCAACAATTTTTAGATGCTTGTACTTTACTTGCATATTTGCATTTTCTGCTACTTACTTCACTACATTTCAGAGGGACATATTACTGTTTTACTCCACCACTTTTATTTGATAACTTTAGTTACTTTTCAGATTAATAACACAAAATATAATCTACAAAAAAATGATGTATCATTATAGGTTGAGATGAGGCTTTATTGATCCTCGGGGTAAATTCACAAGCTACTATAAGGCAATTAAAATTAGCTCCACATTTATCAGCTGCAACATTAAAGCGGTAGTAGGCGGAATATTTTTAGCATCATTGAGCAAAATTTCCATAATAACCTTTCAGAATATTGTAATTCAAGTGTTCTGAGAGAAAACTAGACTTCTGCACCTCCTCATGGCTCTGTTTTCAGGCTTTAGAACATCTAGCCAGTGACGGGGGCTTTGGCCAATCACAGGTCATTTCAGAGAGAGAGAGAGAGCGTTCCTATTGGATGTTCATTCAACGTAGGCAGCTGTCAATCAGACTCTGATTAAATGGTCAAACTAGGCAGCGCTGATCAAATATGAATCAATATTCTGTTACTGTAATGCCTATTTCTCACATAAAATGTTTTCAGAGACATCTTGTAGTGTACTGTTTAGCTGTAAAATGAGAAAGTTTGCTCCGACTGATTGGCGGTGCTTGGTATTTCCTCAAATGATCTCAACATGTTTCTGACTAATGGTCACAAACTTTCTCATTTTACAGCTAAACAGTACACTATGAGATGATTCTGAAAACATTTTATGTGAGAAATAGGCATTACAGTAACAGAATATTGATTCATATTTGATCAGCGCTGCCTAGTTTGACCGTTTGATCGGAGTTCGCGAGTGATTGACAGCTGCTCAGAGACGGCAAGGCTCCAGCTCGGCTCTGATTGGTTGTTTTCCTCCGGTCTGTGAAATCTTGCAGATGCCATTAGGAACACCGGAGGACACAGAGGCACATGATTTTTTTCAGATTACCTGTCTCATGCACTACTGTCAGGATATAGTGACCGATTTATAGAAATAACTTTTTTTAATCATATTTGCTCCATTTCTACCCACATTCAGCCATTAGATGTTGCATTCTCCCTCCCCTCTGCTGCACGCTCGCACATCATGGAGGATGATCCCACTGTAACGTACTGGGTTCTGCGTCATCCCTCACTGGGCTGACAGGCTTCTTGGCTTCTAGTATTTAATTTTTTCTATGCTCTGCCTTTGTGTGTGAAAGGTGGATAAAATAAATACAGGCGTAAATATACTGTAATTATGGTGCATGATGATTTTTTTAGTTGCGGCCTTGAATTATGTTAACATACCTAACATTGAAAAAACCATGCAAACATAAAAAAAATGTTTGAAAGTGCTAAATTCGATATCCAGTGCATTAATATAGCTGCAAACAACTATTGTCTAAAGATATGGTGGAGTAACTTCTACCTGAGCAGAGGATGAAGTCTCTCTCCCTCTGTTTGTGTAACGTAATCCAAGTTCTTCTGTGCCGCGCGTGCCTTTTAATGCAGGTGAGCGTGCCCCACTGGCTAGCTCACGGCCGCCGCTATGCCGTGCTTTTATATAGTGCTCTCATACAGTGGTTACAGCTGATAACGCCGTCCCATCCGACGTCGTCGAAGAAGTGTAGTCAACCCGTTCAAACCCTCTCAACTCGTCAAAAGATTGTGAAGCACCCATCGGCATCGGATGCCGATGCACGGAGGCGCCCTTTAGCGACTGTATGTTAACTAACTCCAATGTAAACCCATCCGCGGCGTTATTGAAGCAAGTGACGTAGTAAGAGGTGGATGAGTCAAACAAACACAAGACTTTCAACCAGGAGACCGCCGTTCGTGTCCCGTGTGAACTAAAAATAAACATTGACTTATTTTGTCCCGTCAGTCCTTGGTCACGTGACTCGTCGGTATCGTCAGTTCCGTGAGTCACTAGTCAGTGAAGTTAACGTCAACCAAGACCGTCTCTTAACCCTAACTAAGTGGTTGCGTAGCCTAAACCTAACTTCCTGTAAAAACAGAAATTTATTTTGAAAGGACACTATGCAGGTAATGTGCGTATATTGACACGCCTCCCCTGGTCCGTTCAAAGTAATGCAAGAGGGAAACCCCATGCGTTGGTCTCCGATGCCGAGGGGCACCGACCAAGCGGCGGTATTTGACGAGTTGAGAGTGAGAACGTGTTGGTGTAGCACCCTAACCCCCGATTCCCCCTGAGGTAAACACTGTTATCTCTGTCAGCTCTTTCGCCGTTGTTTGCGCTGTTTAGTGCTATTAGAACCGTTCGCTGCCAGCCACAGCTCGCCGTCGCCATGTTGAGAGCCATTTAGAGGCAACAGAAATGCTCTCAATCTCGTATCTAGCACCTTTAAATTAAATATAAAAACACATGTATCATTTTAACCAATATGCCTATCCATTCTTTGGTTTTAAATTAAAGTGTTTTAAATTGAACTAACTAATACATTCTAATAACATATATAAATATACACAACTCAGTTCTTTCTCATCAGTCATTAGGGTTTGTCCTACAGAAATCCCGGATCATGTAGTCTAATCACATATCTTATTATCTCCCCATGCAGGAAATAACACGTCAGACCAAGTCCGCCCTGTCTAACACACACACACACACACACACACACACACACACACACACACACACAGTCTCTCTCTCGAGTCATTTTGCCCTACTTGGCTGAATACTGAGTAGATTTCTATTCAAATCAACCTAGCCAGCCAGTGCAGGAGGGAGGAAACAGTAGAAAGGCCTGTGACCTTGGAAAGGAGACAGACTTTGCCTGTCTTTGTTCCAAAATGTCTATCATCATCTCGGTTTGCATCACGTGAAATCACAATGAGAATTTCAGACAGTGAAACAAGTAGGGGAGAGAGTATCCAGCCGCATGCAGGGGGAAAAAAGGAGTTCTGTTACATCCTGCGTCAAAAAACATTGCGGGTTGAGTTTTTTAAGAAACCACTGGTGTATTTGTGAAACATGTCCCTGGTGTTTATCCCGTTTCCTGCTTTCCAAGTGATTGATGTCTAGAATAAACACAAAAGTGGCACCGAAACAAAAATCAAACCAATTTTCGTGGAGTGGTCCCTCTTGACAACAGCAGCTTACTCTGTCAGAGAGTGAGAGTCGGTCATAAAGGGAAACAAACCGTCCTCTGTTGACTGGGACAGAAAGGCCATCCAACATCATACCCCAGACTGAGTCTGTGTGAGGGGTGCTGTTCAGGCTGTGTGGCGATGATAATGACAGAGATGGCCGAGGGGCTCTGGTCACTGATCACAGAACAGTGATTCCCCTCTATGCTGCCTCTTCAATCAGCACCGCTACAAAGCTCACGTGGAGCTGCGCTGTTTGCTGTGTCAGCACAAAAAAATGATCTTTGTAGCGTAGAATAGAATAAAATAGACCACAGCGGAGCTATAATAACCATCATTTATAAATGGTAAAGTGATAGTTAATTGAACTTAATTAATAGTTATATTACTGTTAACAAACAATGCAATGATTATTAATAAAGTTTACTAATTATTTGTAATGCTACACTGTTATTTTATCATTAGTTTGTGTAAAATGAAATCATAGCTGATATATTTATTATGAGTTTATTGTTGCACACATTCTAATATACTATGTTATACTATATAATATACTATATTAGGTATTTGTTAGTGATTATAAAATGATTTGTAAACCTTTAAGGAACCATCTGTAAAACATCTATAAACATTCCGTAGACAGATGGACCAGAAACCAGATATTAACCCTTGACAAATTATTAACTGCCTATCTGAATAGCGTTTATAGATGCTTTACAAAATATTTATTAACCATTTAACAATGTATTATAATCATCAGCCATCCAAATAATGTTTATAGATGGTTTAAAAACCAATTATTAACCATATTAACCAAGTGTTACAAATATCTATCTATGTAATGTTTATAACAAACAATTACAAACAATTTCTTTAAGATTTACAAGTAATATCTTTACCATTAAAGCTGCAGTGGGTAGAAATGGAGAAAATATGATTAAAAAAAGTTATTTTTATTAAATGGTCACTATATCCTGACAGTAGTGCATGAGACAGGTAATCTGAAAGAAATCATGTGCCTCTGTGTCCTCCGGTGCTCCTAACGGCATCTGCAGGATTTCACAGACCGGAGGAAAACAACCAATCAGAGCCGAGCTGAAGCCTTGCCGTCTCTGAGCTGCTGTCAATCACTCGCAAACTCCGATCAAACGGTCAAACTAGGCAGCGCTGATCAATATTGATTCATATTTGATCAGCGCTGCCTAGTTTGACCGTTTTATCGGAGTACGCGAATGATTGACAACTGCCCCTGTGGAATGAACAGCCAATAGGAACGCTCTCCCTCTGAAATGACCTGTGATTGGTCAAAGTCTCCCGTCACAGGCTAGATTTTCTAAAGCCTGAAAACAGAGCCATGAGGAGGTGCAGAAGTCTAGTTTTCTCTCAGAACACTTGAATTACAATATGCTGAAAGGTTATTATGGAATTTTTGCCCAATGATGCCAAAAATATACTGCCAACTGCCACTTTAATGTATCTAAATACTTCTTCCATTACTGCCTCCACGTGATTTCACCAAAATAAATCAGCACTACATTGGAAATATTAACATGCAGCCTATTAGGTATTATTTATTATTAGTAGGGCTGTCAAAGTTAACGCGATAATAACACGTTAACGCAACTTGCGATTTTTACGTTGTAGCGGACTCAGTTTCTAGTTATGAAACTAGAAAACCTAAGGAATCTATTGGTACCATGTCATACTAGCTTGTCGAGAAGGAGTTTAAATAACGCTCCAACGCAAAATTTTGAAGAGGAAAAACTGTCATGGCCATTTTCAAAGGGGTCCATTGACCTCTGACCTCCAGATATGTGAATGTAAATGGGTTCTATGGGTACCCACGAGTCTCCCCTTTACAGACATGCCCACTTAATGATAATCACATGCAGTTTGGGGCAAGTAATAGTCAAGTCAGCACACTGACACACTGACAGCTGTTGTTGTCTGTTGGGCTGCAGTTTGCCATGTTCTGATTTGAG
The DNA here is from genome assembly GCA_916700685.1 of Adelosebastes latens. Taxonomy (NCBI): domain Eukaryota; kingdom Metazoa; phylum Chordata; class Actinopteri; order Perciformes; family Sebastidae; genus Adelosebastes; species Adelosebastes latens. The sequence goes on from CAKAKR010058057.1 coordinate 28,280, forward strand.
CATGTTTTTTATGCTAAATGCAGTACCTGTGAGGGTTTCTGGACAATATCTGTCAATGTTTTGTGTTGTTAATTGATTTCCAATAATAAATATATACAATAATTTGCATAAAGCACAAGCATAGTATGATTTTGAGTGCCCTCTTTGTAAAGCGTCCTTGTTTTTGTTTTGAAAGGCACTATATAAGTCCAATTTATTATTATTATTATTATTATTATTATTATTATTATTATCATTATTATTATTATTTTTTATTATTTGTCCACTCCCATGTTGATAAAAGTATTAAATACTTGACAAATCTCCCTTTAAGGTACATTTTGAACAGATAAAAAATGTACGATTAATTTGTGATTAATCGCGATTAAATATGGACAATCAAATACAATATAAATGTATATGTATAAGTGTGAAATGTACAGTATACGTCGGTATCCATGGTATATGTAAATTAATCTAATGTACAAACTTGAATACAGCGTCTAACCTAGTTTTTATATCTCTGCCCCCCTTTTTTATTTTTTTCTATTTTTTTTTTTTTTATGCTGATGTTTTCTTTTGTGTACATCTTCTTTTGTCTCTTTGCTCGTTACTTCAAAGTTTGTGTATAAACTTGTGTAAGTATGAACTGTAAATTGCATATATGAAAACGATCTAAAAAAAAATAAACCATAAAGAAAATAAATATGGACAATCATGCGATTCATCACGATTAAAACATTTAATCGTGATTAAACAGCCCTAATTATTACTCATTCTACCTCACGGTACAGTTTGATGTTGTAAATTCCAGTGTCAGCAGTTTCATGTTGTTATTCCTGCTGAATGAAATGAATGAACTGGTGATGTGATGTGATGCTGCCCTCTCCTGTACATTCAGAGATTGTTTTGATGGATCCATAATGTAAATCATTGAATAATGTGTGAATGATCTCACTGAGCACTGAGCTTTGTCCTGTATAAGAGCAGCTCACTGAGTCCTGCATCTCGTCTCTCTTTACTGCTCCTCTGTCAGGTACAACTGGACGGCTTGTCTCTCTAGGCGGGGCTTAAAGTTTGGGGACTTTGTTCGAAAAAGTCCATTCAGTTTTCTGACTGTTGAGGCAGCAGCCACCGTCTCTCTCTCTCTCTGTCTCTCTGGGACCTGAACTTCCAGGACTAACGGGGACATCTGTCCCGCCGTGCAGCCAGCAGCATGATGTGCCTGTTCAAGTCTCTGTGTGCGGTCATTACCAGAGCCTTGTTCCTCCTCGTCTCTCTCACCAGCGTCTGGAGGGTCACAAAGGTGAAGGACGATGACAACTACTGGTTCCTCACTTTCCTCTTTCTGCCGCTGCTCGTTGAGATGATAATAACGCTGAAGAGTCGGATGGGAAAAGATTACAAATGGTAAAATGAGCTGCATGGAAGGGTTGGTAAAGGGGGGAAACTTGAATGGAATGGCAATTTAAATTGTTTTGTGTAAAACTAATCTCAACAACCTGGTTTGGACATAATTTCTTTGCTGGATAGATTTAAAGTATAATGCATGAATAAATTAAGTTTTTTTTATATATATGTCCCTTCCCCCACAGCCCTCAGTAGGCTTCCCTGCATCCTGCTTGTCCCTCCTCTGCTATTGTTCAACCGGTCCTGTCCCGGGACAGTGAGGATGGGTTGGTCCCCCTTAACTGCCCCAGACAGCCTTCCTCCATGTCTACATTTAATCTGAAAACAATAGTCTGCATTTCATTCTAGTTTTTTTTTTGTTTTTTTTATGTTGTTGAACTTTCAATGACAGCAGATATTTAAATTTAACATACAATGAAAAAACAATGCAATAGGCTACAGTATGTCAAACTGTCCTTCTCCATGCTCAGAGATGTCCAACACATGTGTTTTGTTATCCTGTTTAATTATTAATTCCTTACAAAAAGCTGAGATTTGTGTGGAAATATCTTGATGTTGTAAACTGAAAGCAAAGTAATAATAAAATACTGGGGCTGTCAATCGATAAAAAATATTTAATCACAATTAATCGCATGCTTTGCCAGAGTTAATCGCGATTAATCGCAAGTTAATCGCACATTTTTTATCTTTTCAAAATGTACCTTAAAGGGAGATTTGTCAAGTATTTAATACTCTTATCAACATGGGATTGGGCAAAAATGCTTGTTTTATGCAAATGTATGTATATATTTATTATTGGAAATCATTAACAACCCAAAACAGTGACAATAATTGTCCAGAAACCCTCACAGGTACTACATTTAGCATAAAAAATGTGCTCAAATCATAACATGGCAAACTGCAGCCCAACAGGCAACGACAGCTGTCAGTGTGTCAGTGTGCTGACTTGACTATGACTTGCCACAAACTGCATGTGATTATCATAAAGTGGGCATGTCTGTAAAGGGGAGACTCGTGGGTACCCATAGAACCCATTTTCATTCACATATCTTGAGGTCAGAGGTCAAAGGACCCCTTTTGAAAATGACCATGACAGTTTTTCCTAACCAAAATTTAGCACAAGTTTGGAGCATTATTAAGCCTCCTTCGGGACAAGTTAGTCTGACATGGTTGGTACCGATGGATTCCTTAGGTTTTGTAGTCTCACATGATTCATATGATTCACTCTAGCTTTAAAACTGAGCCCGCTACAACCTAAAAATCGCAAGTTGCGTTAATGTGTTTAAGAAATTAGTGGCGTTAAAACAAATTTGCGTTAACGCTAAACTATGTTTTGGCTGGGCGTCAGTAGCTCAGGCGCAATGCATCCTTTTGTTATGAAGAGAAGCATCCACCCATTAATTTCTATCTCCATGCTCAGAGACGTCTAAAACGTGTTTTGTTACCCTGTTTAATTATTAAGCCTCACAAGAAGCAGAGATTGGTGTGGAAATATCTTTATGTAGTAAACTGAAAGTAAAATTATAGTAAAATACCCAATTATAGGGCTGCAAACTAACGATTATTGTCATTAGGTAAACATTGCATTTGTTTCAAAGTTCTTCTGCTGGTCTATAAATCTCTGCATGGCTTGGCCCCGTCTTATTTATCCCCCCTCCAGGCTCCGCACTATGGGTGACAGGGCCTTCAGCGTGGCTGGCCCTAACCTCTGGAATGCTCTTCCTCAGGGTCTGCGCAAGCGCTCACCTGTTGCTTCATTTAAATCAGAACTGAAAACACATCTTTTTAGTTTAGCCTTTCACGGTACTTCGTAATGTGTTTATTATGAATGTATACCCATTTACCTGTGTTCATTTTGAATTTCATTTTATTGTTCTTTGCACTGTGATCTTGTATAGACTGTCTTATCTGGTTTGTAAGGTGTCCTTGGGTGTCTTGAAAGGCGCCTATAAATAAAATGTATTATTATTAGTATTATATTATTATTATCAATCAATCTCGATTCGTTGTTCGGTTTATAAAATAGATCAGAAAATAGTGAAAAGAGCCCAAGATAATATCTTCAAAACGTCAACAGTCTAAAACCCAAAGATACCATATTTAACTTCATATAAGGCAAACAAAAATGGTTAAAGGGGAACTACGCCCATTTTCAAAATTCATCCGTGTTATTCCTATGGTCTAAGACAGTCCAAAAAATATTAGTAAACATGAACAACTCTCCCAAATCCAAAAAACTAGATTGCTACTCGAACGTGTGATGTCATAGGGTATAAAGTGTGGAGCTGCTCCATAGACAATGAATAGGGAGAAATGTTTTAATGACACTGAGAGCACCCAGGGGAATGTTCTGACTATATGGGAACATTTTCTGTTTCACAACTGACAAAACTACAATAGAATAAAGCTCATTTAGGTATAAAAAAAGAAAACAAACATTCTGCTGATCTCCCATTCATTGTCTATGGAGCAGCTCCAGACTTTATATCCTATAACATCACAAGTTTGAGACTTACTTCTCTGGAAAGTAGCACATGTTCACACATATTGACTGAACTTTCCTAGGCCATGGAAATAACATATTGGAATTCTTAATTTAGGTGGTGTTCCCCTTTAAAATGATAGTCAGTTGACTAAGTGATCAATTGATGAATCGTTTCAGCTCTAAACAAATGTAATATTTAGAACCAGGCTTTGACATTATATGAATTCTTGATGTGTGACTTTAAAACACAGAATTAAGGTTTGTATTACATTTTTTCTGTTTTTTTCCCCCCATGTGTCTTTATGAAGTTGTGTTGATGAGGGTCTGTTGGTTGTCTTGCAGGTTTTCTCCTCCTATCTTTCTGTTTCTCATTAGTATTATTCCCTCCATCTGGATCCTGGAGCTCCACCACCAGCAGGACAAAGCCAACAGCTCCAAGGTATACCGAAAACACTTAAAACAACAGTTCTCCTGCTTTCCAAACATGTACTCTAATGATAGATGTTGGTGGGTGGGAGGGTTGCAGAACTCTAGCTCTTTACACATACTGTAGGGCTACAGCTACAATTTATTATTCATTCATTTATTGATTCTGTCAAATTCTGCATTTGCTTTTAAGCTTTTAAGTTTGAACTAGAGTGAAATGTACAAGCAGTCTGTGAAATTCAGTGTGTAAAAAGCCTCTTTCGACGGTTTTCAGTGCAAAACTCTGGACTCGTGGGAGAATGTGCGTAAGGTGATCACTCTGAATGAGACCCTGGGAAACCTGACATACCAGAACTATTTGAAGGTAAGAACATGCTAGAACATGCTCTCTTTTATGATGTGCCTGCAAAGAACGGAGAACAGTTGTTGATTTTTTCAATGATGTATGTCATGGAAATCGCTGAGATTGCACAACATGTGGGGTAATGAACCTAACCAAGAGCTCTAAGATTAAGCAACAGAAGAGAATGGTTCAGATTCCTCAAGAAATTGCTTACTCCCTTCTCTGGGATTCACAAAATTCCTCAGTTTTTGCATGGATTAAATAGATAGTTTATTATATGTCCTCAAGGAGTGAAGTCTTTTCCACAGAGCACAAACAACAGAATTATACAAAAAGACAAAGACATGAATAAGCACTCTACAGACCTCAGACTGGATTTCTTGTAACCAATGAGGAGGTTACAGTTCGTGAAATAATCATGAAATTTAATGTATTGATTCGTGTACATGGACACAAATTTCAAATATTTTTTGTGATGGTCAGCACAAAATCAATTCATATGTACTCCATGTAATCGTGAACCGGGAAGTAAATTTATAAAGAGCGGCAAACACTTCGTTGGGAGAAGGTTGGGGTGGATGGGTGGGTCAGAAAACATCAGACTTTCGCCCAGGAGACCGATGTTCATGTCCCGCGTGAAACTACAAGTTTATTTGTCACTTAACTTCTGTACTTAAGTTACAGCACTTCCAGAGTTATTTCATCCCAAACCACGATCTTTTCCTAAACCTAACTAAGTAGTTTTGTTGCCTGAGCTTAACCAAGTCGATCTTTTCCTAAACCTAACTAAGTAGTTTTATTTTGAAAAGACTGAAGACATACTGCTGGACATTAGTAGGAAAACGCAAAAAAAACAAACATGTTGTTGAAAGTCGCCTTGAGCGTAAGAAAAAAAAGGGAAATTTGTATCCATGTACAGGAATCAAGTAGATACAATTTCGTGACTATTTCACAAACTCTGTGAGGCTGTGTTGCTTATTTAAAGCTTGTATGGCTAAACAAACAAGTTTTAGAGGTGCTGGCAGGCAGATTGTTTTTACCTACAGAGCCAGGCTAGCGGTTCTCCCCCTGCTTCAGTCTGTATGCTAAGCTAACTGCTCACTGGCTGTGGCTTCACACTGAACAGACAGATATAAAAGTGGTATTGATCTGCTAACTCTCACCAAGAAAGCGTATAAGCATACCTCCCAGAGCGTTAAACTCTCCCTTTAACATGTAAATCTTTCCAATCTTCTTTAAAATGTTTCTTATAGTTCATAATATATGTCATAACTAATCTAATCAGCTGATAAAGAGCTGTTTGCTTTCGTCACTCATGATAACAAACTTCAAGTCCCTGCACAGACCAAATACGGAGTGTGGACTGGAAGCTGGAGAGGTGCCGGTTTGCCTCCTGGGCACTGCCGAGGTGCCTTAGAGCACGGCACCGACCCCCTAAAAGCTACTCCCCAGGCAGCTGTATAGTGTAGTAGCTGCCCACTGCTCCTAATATACTAGGATGGGTTAAATGCAGTAGCTACATTTCAGTGTGTGCTATGCTGTGTACAATTTGTGGCAATAAAATTGGACTTACATTTGCAGAATTTCATGTTTCAAACAAAAGCAAACTTTCTATCCATCTTTTGCAATTGATAGATGCAGAATATATATATATTTTTTTTCTTTTGTTTTAAGCATTAAAGATATAGGGTCGACGATGTTGGAAAGCTAGCATCATTTGAAAGTAGCATGGCCTCAGGAGCTCCGTCTAACGCCCCCCCCCCCCACACACACAGACACCGATACCGATACCAGTATTAACCTCTCGTCACCATCTTTCGGGTCTATCACATGCGCTCACGCTCCACCTCCCCGACGGTGCGGGTGAGACGGGCCGGTGGTGCGCCCGACCACGCTGGGCCGGGATCCCACCTCAGCCGACGCGCACCGGCCCTCACTTTCATTGCGCCACGGAGTTTGGCTTGCACCCTCTGACTCACGCGTGCGTTAGACTCCTTGGTCCGTGTTTCAAGACGGATCGGGTGGGTTGCCGACATCGCTGCAGACCCCTGGCGCCTTTTACGTGGACTGGGGGCACGACACGGTTGGGGCGCACTGAGGACTAAGGACAGTCGCGGCCCCGGGACACACCTTCGCCCCGAGCCGTTCCAAGCCGAACATTTAGTGTAGTTATTACGTAATGCGGTGTTATTATATAATGTGTTGTAACATGTGTTTAGGGTGAACTATGAATAATAATACTTGGTGGCACACATAATCATGGGGGGGGGGGAGAAGGACTGGCTTTAGGTTGCACCCATGAGTGAAACAACGGTGTTAAACGGTGCAGAGTTTCAGCAGCACCAACTAAGGCAGGAACGTCTCTGTAGCCAGCCTCGACCTCCTTCAGCCACGGAAGCGTTACGTTTCATTTCTCCTTTATGATCTCCTCATATTTGGGTGGCGGGTCGCTGTATGACGGTGCTGAGGTCTCATCGCCGCTGCTCTCCAGGTGTCCTGTCACTTCTTCATAAGACGGAGGCGGCGTGGCGCCGGACAGCCGCGAGGCCACCGTCTGGGAAGAGTCCTGGACGTAGAGCGCACCAGTGTTCTGCTGGTGGAGGCCGTGGGAGTCCGACTGGGCACCTCCTCCTCCTCCTCCTCCTCCTCCTCCTCCTCCTCCTCTCTCAGCACCGCTCACGACCACGGTGGGACGCGAGCCGGACTCCTGGTGCGAGCTGTCGGCGTGGGCTTCCCGGTGAACCAGGATGCGCGGCAGGCTGCGGGTGCCGCGGTTGTTGGCCAGGTAGCGGTTCTGCGTGTAGGCGGGCCGTCGACGAGTGGCCTTCTGAAGCTGGCACCTCCAGAGGAGGAAGAGGCCGATGATGATGAGCAGGGCCACGCCCAGCAGAGGGACCACCATGTAGACGGTGTCGGCGCGCTCGGAGCGCCCCTCGTTGTTGCTGCTCACCGTGTAGATGCTGCGAGTTTTCCAGAACTCCATCTAGGAAGCACGAAGGAGACATTAAACATGTTTACACCTACATTTTAAGCTGTTTGCTCAATTCAAAGTCTAAAGGCTGAAACTGGAACTGAGGGGAGAAATGTGATCACTGATCAGCTGCATATATAAAGTACAACAACCAGAGGGCTGTTTAATAAAGCAGTACATCACACACCGACATGGGACTCACTTAAAGGGCCTTTTATGTGGATGTCCGATCACTGTCGATGGTAAATGTCGTCAATTTGAAGCAATAAATTCCTCAGTGAGGGCTACATCATCTCCTGCTCGTTGAGCCGTGCCAGCAGTGCTTCTATGTACCAGGATGCATTACGCGCAAGCTTCTTTCCAACGTCACCTCTACGAGCTGCCCCGTCACTCCGTCAGCAGCCGGGAAACAAGACACGGAAAACTTCTGCTGGTCTTGAGGAGCTGCAGCAAACTCTACTGTACAGGTGTGGATACTCTTACAGAACCAGGGCCAAAGCAGAGGGAACACTCATCTCCTCCGGCGAGTAGATGAGCAAAGCACCTCCACCGTCTCCTTGGCGGAGGGTAACCTGGGCGGAGGGATAAAGTGCACCAACTTGGAGAATCTGTCAATAACAGTGAGAATAACCTTCTGAAGGAGGAGGGCCTGTAACAAAGTCTAGACTTTGAGATGTCAGATCAGGGTCGAGTTGGGGCACGGGAAGAGGACGTAGAAGACCAGAAGGAGGGCGACGAGAGAGATTCAAGAATAATCAACTTATTGTCTCCTCTTTAGAACAAACTGTCACTAATCCACAGCTCAACTGTAGCCAGATGCAGCCTGTGTCTGAGGCCTCGTCCAGTTCTGAATGCAGACCACTTTCATAATGTTTCATCCATCAGGTAAACACCGTCTATAACCACGGACTGATTAACTGTCAGACTCATGTATGATTCCATAGTTCAACTTGACCATCAATCTGCCACGTCCTTTTCACATTTCTGCCTTGACTGCTAATGTCAACGTCTAACATTAGAGCAGAGCACAAAGAAGAGTTGTGGGAAAGCATTGAGTATAGGGGTGTAACGATTCATCTACTACATCGATTTATATTCCTACGATCCAACTACATCGGGAGACGTATATCGTTATGATATGTAAACGTCCTGGCTGTTTTATTACCAGTTATCTGACAGTACGGTTAGTCTAGTATAGTATAGTATATATATATAGTATAGTTGCTTGTAGAGTTGCTGTGGTGTGAGCAGCCTGTGCTCCGGCTCACCGTTCTCTCTTTGTTCTCAAACACCTCGTTGGCCTCTTCAAAGCTGCAGCTCTCTTCGCCGCACTCCCTCTCGATGTTGCCCTGCCTCAGCTCCTCCAGGAAGCCGTTGGCTCGAGGGAATCGCTTCAGGACGGAGTGAGCGTCCTTACCGTCGAGGAACGCTGAAACACAGAGATGAAACTAAATCAGCCAGCGACTCGGGTTCTCCGACACATTCACACATCAGGTCTACATCGTTCTGGATGTCTCAGAACATTCTGAAGCACTTAGTTCAAATGCCACAAGCAGAAGTCAGATAATCGTTTTACAGAAGCTGTGAAAGGCAACGATTGGAAACTTTCTACAGACAGACAGTGAGCACTACGACAGAGTATTAAAGCCACATTGAGGGAAAAAAAATCAGAGATTTTATGAGAATAAAGTCGTAATATTACGAGAATAAAGTCAGAAGTTTTAAAGAAAAAGAGTAATTTCCTCCTCCACTAAAGAGTCAGTTTCCTCAGCAGGTCCGTGTCGTTCTTTCTTCAGAGGAAACTCAGTTTCTTGCACAATCTTTTCAAGGTCCTGATACTGATGATAATGTGGTGCTGATGTATTAAAGTAGAAGTTTATCAGTAGTAAATCAAATATAGAAATATTATTGATCTGAGTGTGGATGAATGTGTGTGTGTGTGTGTGTGTGTGTGTGTGTGTGTGTGGGCAGTGTGTGTTTGTCAGCGCTCATACTGTTCTGTTGTTGCACTGTAATGAAATGTCACATCTTCAGCGGTGGGCGTGGGATTGAAGTAAAAAATGTCCCTCTAGATTTGGGGCGTTGAAGTTGTCGATGCCGCTGGTAACTCGCTGATGGTGTGGGTAAACTGTGTGTCCTCAGGTTGTTGTGGTTGCTGAACAAGCACCATCTGTATGTTTGTTCAGGAGTGTATTCAGCCGAGCGTCGTAATCCTAACAGCGCCGCGGGCGGCGTCTGTTGAATGAAGCTCCAGTGTCGGGGCGAGGCTGCTTTGAGATGGTGTTTGATGGAAGGAGTGGATTATCAGAGAGAGATCAGCTGCTCAATGGATTGATTACTTTCTTTGTACTGTCTGAGTCCTTCTACCCGTCACGTCCTCCAGCTCCTCATGGAGGATCTCGAGGCGTTCCAACTAGGGCTGCCCCTCTTATAGTACACAGGGGCGTTTTATATTGCGAGGGATCGCCTCGCTTCCCAACATTGGATGGAATCTGCCAAAATAGAAAATAAATGAATAAATAAATAAATGACTTGATAAATAAATAAATAAAGATGTCATTAAATGTAGCAAAAATAATATTAAAAATAAATGTAGCCATTAATTATTTTGATAAAATGTGACATTAATTGATATTTCTGTTTTAATTTGCTTCCTTATTTACTTATTCCCTTATTTATTTATTCTTCTGTTTAATTTCCCCTTTTATTTATTTTTTAATTAATTTTTATATTTATTTTATTTATCCATTTATTTTATTTATTTTATATTTATTAAATTTATTTATTTATTTATTTCGAAATAAATAAAAAAAATATATAAATAAATATATAAATGAATAAAAGGGAAAATTAAACAGAAGAGTAAATAAGGGAATTAATACAAAGATAAATAAATAAAAGAAGCAAATTAAAACCGGAATATCAATTTGTCACATTTTACCGATTAATTAATGACAACATTTATTTTTAATATCATTTTTGCTACATTTAATGGCATTTATTTATTCATTCACTTATTTTTTTTTTATTTTGGCATGTTCTGTCCTCCATAGGGAGCGTCCTCTAGTGATTGGAGCCACAAACCCTTCTGTAAATATTGTCATATTTTCTAGTCCAACTTCCTCAAGACTCGAGGCTACAACAGAGCTCATGTGAAGCCAAAAATGTTTGTTGTCAAGGGAGGGATTTTAGTTGAATGTGTGGGGGTTGTGAGCAATGCTAGCGAACACTTTATCCCCACAGTCACACAAGTACAAATGTGCTCATGTTTGTTTTCCCTCCTGTAGAGCCTTTTCATTTCTTAACCCATGTGGACAAAAACAGTGAACTATAGTAGTTTTCCAGCTGTTTTCTCAGACAGAGCTTATATACAGTTATATTATACATCGTACATGAGGGTTTCTGGACAATATCTGTCATTGTTTTGTATTAATTGATTTACAATAATAAATATATACATACATTTGTATAAAGCAGCATATTTGTCCACTCCCATGTTGATAAGAGTATTAAATACTTGACAAATCTCCCTTTAAGGTACATTTTGAACAGATAAAAGATGTGCGATTAATGTGAAATTAATATTTTAATTGATTGACAGCCCTAATTATACAGTTTATATAGTTTGCAGCATGACCACGGCCAGTATTTCATCCATATTCAGTTGTATTGTGATGTAGTGTCATCGCCTGTTGGCTGTGTGTTGCAGGCAGAGCGCTGCAGGTGAGATGCAGAGCATCTGTTGGGGCGAAGATAAAGTGAAGCAGTGGATGGACTGAAGAAGGGAGGGGTTTTTGGCAGAAAGCTCCATCACTGTGCATGTTTTTCTTCCCCTTCTTCTCTCTTTCACTCGTATGTGAATATGCCTTGGTGGCATGTGCAGCCTCGGTAGCGAGCGGGCAGATTGAGCTGCTTTAGTTCGTTGTTCATGTTTGAGGTCATTTGAGGTGAAACCGAGCCTCCATGTGGAAGGAAGCATATTGAATCCAAATGCTCCGCTAAAGCAGGATTTCTCCAGTGTGATTGTTTCAAACCACTGATTTCTCCTCTCTGATCAGTCACACATGCTTTCACCTCTATTGTCTCAGTTCGGAGCGACATCGCTGAGCTTTGTGCTCCTGTCCCTGCAGAATACTGTTCCTCCTCCAGCTCCAGGCTTTGTTAAAGGCTTTGTGCCTTGTCACTGATCTTTGGGCAGCATCACTGTTTGTGAGCGTCATTGTGACGCTGTCTGACAGCAGTGTTGTGGGCTGTTTGATTGTGTTATGAGGGGAGCAGGTACAGTGTTAAAGTTGTGCACTTTAACCTGCATTAAGCATTGTGTTGCAGCCCAGTCGCAAAGCAGTTCGTGAAATCGTCACAAAATTGTATTGATTCATGAACGCAGACATGAATTTCACATCTTTGTCATGATGATCAGCACGAAATCAAACCGGGAAGTATAGAGAGCGCCGAACGCCTCGTAGGGAGAAGGTCGGGGTGGATGGGAGGGTCAAAAAATAAAGGACTTTCGCCCAGGAGAACGGTGTACATGTCGCGTGAGAAACCAGAAATCAACGTTGATTTATTTGTGACGTAACCACGATCCTTTCCTAACGCTAACTAAGTAGTTTTTGTCACGCAACTTCCATACTACGGTATTTATTTTTTATTTTATTTTTATTTTTCATTTATTATTTTTAATTTATTTTATTTTATATTATATTATTTTATTTTATATATAAATATATCATTTTATTAATTTTTGTATTTTTATTTACGTAGTTACGGCACTTCCGGAGTTATTTTAACCCAAAACGCGATCTTTTCCTAAACCTAACTAAGTAGTTTTTGTCACCCAACTTCTGTACTTAGGTATTTTTATTTTTTAATTTTATTTTTACAATTTTTTAATTTAATTTAATTTTACGAATATATATATATAATTGTATTTATTTTTATTTATGTAATTACGGCACTTCCGGAGCTATTTTTACCCAAACCACGATCTTTTCCTAAACCTAACTAAGTAGTTTTATTTTTTATAGAAATTATTGTGTGTGTACACGAATCAATTATATAAAATTTTGTGACTGTTTCATGAACTGCCATGAGACTGTGTTGGTTCATCGTTGGTGCAGTTTAGGAATAAGACCTTTGTCTGTCATTGCATGGCAGTTGATGTTTTAGAAGGCGAGTAGTGAGGAGCTAGAAACGCTTCAACATGATAGATTGTTGTGCATGTTTGGCCAGTTATCTTTTACCGGAAATACAGATTTGAGGTTTAGGACTCCAAATTCATAGAAATACATACAGTACTGTCTGAGTGCATCCTCTGTGTAGCTTGTTTTTACATCTGAATTGAATATTTGTCTTTAAGCACAGGCTGGATCCAAAATCAACATTCAAACAGCATCATCTCGGTGCTTTCATTATTTAGATTTCTACCAACTGCTCTGTTACAACACAGCTCTCATAGCTGTCCCACAACATAACTGTCGGCATCTGCTGTGTGTGTGTGTTCAGTACGTCAGCAGCCGTTAGCACATCTGTAAGTTATCTGAGTTGAGCTGGAGGGAGGTGGTCGGTGGAGGGAGGAGAGGTGCAGGAGGCTGTCAGGGAGCAGCAGGTTGGCCGAGGATGAAAGGAAAGTTACTGGGACTGAACTCCACAGAGAGACAAAGGATGGAGCAGAACAAATGGAAGCAGAGTGTGGAGCCACTGATGCTTTCTGACTCTAATTACACTGAAATTAAACCTGCAGTATGCAGAATGTTTTTGGCACTATTGGGCAATAATTCCATAATAACCTTTCAGCATATTGTAATTCAAGTGTTCTGAGAGAAAACTAAACTTCTGCACCTCCTCATGGCTCTGTTTTCAGGCCAAGACGGGAGACTTTGGCCAATCACAGGTCATTTCAGAGAGAGAGCGTTCCTATTGGCCGTTCTAGAAGTACAGATGCGCGTGCACGTCCCTTCAGATAGTGAAAGCCTGATTCAACGGAGGAATATCCTGCAGGAAAAGTTGCTGTTCCAGCATTGGCAACCACTGCCTACACTGCAAAGCAACCCAGAAACGGAAGACAGACTTATCAAAAAATGTCATTCCTTCTGCGTGAGTTCAACGTGGATGTATAAAGAGAACGGAGCTCACAGCTGTGGAGCAGCCATGACGGCCACGGTTAGCAGAAGGCCGGACTATTAGCAACACTTGCTGATATTGCTGTTTGCTAGAGCCTCCAATCACAGTTTGCCATCTCAAAGGGCTTTACAGGCCCACAAGTTTGCAAAGAAAACAGGATGGTAATTCTCATAGAATTGCCGCTATGACGCCATCAGGATCACGACTACCATCTGGATGATGATTGAAATGAATGACTAGTACTCGTACTGGTTACTGTATGAAGCACGTGCATATGCCCGTGCTTGCCTGGACAGAGAGAGGCGATGGTAGAGCTGCAGGATGAGGGGCTGTATTTCCAAATTCTTGCTTTTTTTCTTTACCAGAAAACTGCCTACCCTGGGCTACCACTTGAATTACAATATGCTGAAAAGTTACTATGGAAGTTTTGCCCAATAATGCTAAAAACAAACTGCCTCCCTTCAGCTTAAAGCGGGAAAAAAAGGACTGAGAGGCGAGAAGAAGCTTGAATTTCCTGCTGCAGGATGTGTGTGTTTGTGTGTGTATGATTGGAGATGTAACTCCAGAGTGACATTTAATCTGTAATCTGAGGGTGGAGGGTGAAGGGTGAAGCGGAGGGATGGCGAGGTGTGCTCAGGGGGACTTGAAGATGAAATGCACCATTATCTTGCTGCTGTGTTAGGCTGCTGCATCTTTTCACATTTCATGGTGAAGACACACACACACACACGCTCGTGCACGCTACGCTCAGCTTCGTACGTCGTGTTTTTGCACAGGAAATGTGTCGCTCCGTCGTATTTCTTGTTAAACCCTGGTCAGTGATATTTGTGAATGAACACCTGCGCTTGTGAACATACGTGTTGGCGTGAGAGCACATGCTCATTCACATGTGTGGATAAGATGTGATGCGTCAGTCTGAGGCGAGGATGGCGGTGGAGACTCCCTCCCTCCCGTCACCTCCTCGCTCTCGCCTCGCCGTCAGCTTTCCTGTGGTATGAGGCGAACGTGAGGTGAATAAGGATGGGTTGCCCTGTCACGGGGGGGAATTCCAGCACTTCCATATATGGCGGCGGAAGTGCCCCCTCCCTCCCGTTCTCCTCCTGAAACTGCATCTGTGGAGTAGGGGGCAATGACTCCTCCGCCACTGCTCGCCTGCACGCAGATAAGAGCTCATCTGAAAGGGAAATTGGCTGAGTTCACACACATTTATACACACTAACAAACACACACACACACACGCGCACACACACACAGCAGATAGGGACTGAATTTCATCTCCTGAGGGCGTTGAAGCAGCGCAGCTTTAGCGTGCTGATTGTCACACTGACTGAGCAGAAGCAAATAACCTCCATTTCCTGGGAAACAGAATAATGAGGGACAGCAGCAAAACACTAATGGACATAATATACATCAGTGTACCCCCCCACATATATACAGTATATAATGCAGTGGGGATCGCTAATGGGTTTTTCTATTTTAGCAATAATGATCCCCACTGCTTCTTATTTTAATGCATCTGTGCATGTATGTGTTCACGTTACGGCAGAGCAGTTGTGTTGGACTGTACAGGTGCATGAGAGGTTAGAAAGCCTCGACACGGCAGCATCATTCAGTCATGTGCAGATCAAATGTAGCATAGTAAGAATTAAAATAGGATTGATGCTCACCAAGCTACAGCTCGGGAATGGTTTCATACATACTGTTGTTTTTCACGGTTTGGGCTACAGCTGCTATATTTCCAATCAAGGGAAAAACATTATCGTGTCTCCAAATTTGTGGCATCAGTTTAAGTAAAGCCCTCTCCTGTTTCAACCAGCCCTGTCTCCGAAAAATGACGTATTTTGTTTGTCTTTTACGTATCACAAATACCTTTTGTAAATATGTGGATGGCCGCAGAGAGTGACGTGGTACAACGAACGAAACGCAGAGCAGGTGATGTAGTATATGGAGCGACCCGTGAATGAAAATGCGTCGAATAAAAACTAGGACTGTTAAAGTTAACGCGATTATTTTAATTAATCGTGATTGAATATTTTAATCGTTTGACAGCCCAAAATGGCCATGCCAGTTTTTCCACGCCAAAATTTAGTGTAAGTTTGGAGCATTATTTATCCTTCTTCTCGACAAGCTAGTATGACATGGTGGGTACCGATGGATTCTTTAGGTTGTCTAGTTTCATATGATACCAGTATCTTTACTCTAGCTTTAAAACTGATCCAGCTACAACCTCCGATAGATTGATTGCATTAATGCGTTAAATAAATTAGTGGCGTTAAAACGAATTTTCATTGAAACGTTATTATTGCATTAACTTTGACAGTCCTACTAGAAAGCACACATTTTTTAATAATAGAAATATTTAGAAATTGAAAACAAGACCTCCTTGTTGCAGTAGATAACAGTAATTTGTCAGCGATATGTCCCAGCTTAAATTTAAAGTATAAATGAATAAAATATTGAGTAAACATCCACAAGTAGTAAACTATAGTTTCCATTGTTTGATGGTTTCCCTGATGAGGAGATGTTTGTGTGTTCAGGGCTGCCTGCAGGCATCTGCAACAACAAGCTGCTTTCAGTAATGAGCAAACTTCACTTACATTCCTGACATTAAGAGCATGTGCTTTCACTTCTTTGCTTTCTTTGTTCATTTAGATTACAACATTTGCAGCTCAGAAATGTTTTTTTTGTTACGACAAGCTTTGTTCTGCTTTTGGTTGCATGTTAATAAATTCATGAAGGAAAAGGCTGTTGAGCAACATCTAATCTAATCCATTTGTGCTGTTTGGAAAGTTTCCGTCAGGGTTCATGAGAATAAAAGCACCTCTCTGTGTTATCAGTGGAAGTTTCTGATAAAGCTCACAGTAACACAACAGGAGGACGTGTGGAATGTGGTTTAACTAAACCGTTGAGTAAGATAACAAAACACACAGTACATGCACCTGTAATGCAGGATCTGATGCATCTAATCATATAATTATATGTATTATGTTTTAGATGGGGAGGGGGGCAGGGGATGTTCAGGGGGAGATAAATAGTTAAGAAAATATCGATACACGAATATCGGGATATTATATTGTGCGATACTGTATCGACTCTCCAAAACACAATATCTTGAATTAACCTCTTAACCTTGGGCTCAGCTTTAAAAAAACATTTCTACCAAAGGCTGTCAAAGTTACTGCGATAATAATGCAGTTTTTAAAGCTAGAGTGAAGATCCTGGTTTCATAAGAAACTAGAAAACCTGATGAATCCATTGGTACCAACCATGTCATACTAGCTTGTCGCCAAGGAGGCTGAATAACGCTTCAAATTTACGCTAAATTTTGGTGAGGAAAAACTGGCATGGCCATTTTCAAAGGGGTCCCTTGACCTCTGACCTCCAGATATGTGAATGTAAATGGGTTCTATGGGTACCCACGAGTCTCCCCTTTACAGACATGCCCACTTTATGATAATCACATGCAGTTTGGGGCAAATACAATGCCGTTTTTTGCATGCAGTATAAATTTGTTATTTTTGCCTATTCTAAAATGGTGTATTTCTGGTGTGTTCTTTATACTATGACAGTTTTCCTTAAATAAAATGAAAAGAAACGCAATTTATTGAATCGTTACCCCAGTATCATGACTTGTATGGTATCGCCAGATTCTTGCCAATACACAGCCCTAGTATCGTCACTCTCGCTTTAAAACTCAGCCCGCAACAACCTCTGAAAGACAGAATATCGTCCGGGCCGAGTGTTAAAGGGTTAAGATGTTATTTGGACGTAGAAGACCCTTTTCAGCTCTGATGTAGATGTTACATTTTCGGTGTTTGTTAGCTGAAGGAAGCAGGACTATTCTAAGCAGAGTTTTGTTTGTTTGTTGAAGACGCCACTGAGCTGTTTGATTGAAAACGCCATGTGGTGACGGCAGATTGCGTCCGTAGTGTATGTTGGCGTGAGAGTGATGAGGAATGAGAGTGTGGTGGCAGGTTATGGAGAGGTGCTCACACACACACACACACATGCAGTAAAACTTGATGACAAGGGGTCACCTTGACTTGTGAGCGGTAGCCAAACACGCCCCAGTGCAGCTCGAGCCCTCGCCGTTTCCAGGGCGACGACTTGGAGTAAATGGCCTTTCCCGTGTGTGTGTGTGTGTGTGTGTTTGAGCGTTTAATCTGAGTAACCTTCACATCCCGACCAGTTCACACACGTCTAAACAGCGGGAGAACACAGGGTGAACTTTACTTATCAACACTGAGACTGTTGACGGTGGTGATTATTACAGTGGTGTTTATTTTCACGTTTCTTCAGCTTCTTTTGAGAGATTCTCTGGAGACTGTTGATATGTGAGTGACTGAACTTCACATGATGTCACCTCCTGCTGTTCCAGCGTCGAATCCTCCGTGTTGAGAGGAGGAAGTGACCTTTGTTTCAGTCATGTGACTTGAGGCAGAGATGGAGAGCTCAGTTCAGAACATTGATCAAGCTGGTGTCAGGACGGAAGTTAGAGCGTCTTTATCTTCTTCACTGTGACGTATCTCTGTTACAGCGAGGACACACTGTCATGGCTGTATTCAAAGGGGTCCCTTGACCTCTGACCTCCAGATATGTGAATGTAAATGGGTTCTATGGGTACCCACGAGTCTCCCCTTTACAGACATGCCCACTTTATGATAATCACATGCAGTTTGGGGCAAGTCATAGTCAAGTCAGCACACTGACACACTGACAGCTGTTGTTGCCTGTTGGGCAATCGAGTGACAGCCCTCGTTGTTTTTATAATGAACAGAGCCCAATTTTAAAACGTCGATCACATCTGGCGTTCTGAAGAAGAAAACACATCTCTAATCACCAGTTTAATATTTTCATATTTATATAAGCAAACAAACGGTGCCAATAGGATTTGGAGCGGCCCCCTCTCTTAGTCCATGAGTCATTTTTTATGTTTGTTTTTTTCATGCTGAATAACTGATTTCTAAGAAACTTCTGAGCACATCTCTGGTAAACAAGATTTAAAGTGGTGCTTTTGTGTGATTCTTTGTGGAGAAACTCAGTTTAACGAATCTGTCCACTACATTGTATGAGTGTGAAGGCCTTGGAACACCAAGTTTGTATTTTTCTGTTTTAAACTGTCTCACAATCACGCTTACACACCGACTCCGAAACTTTCGTCTATCATTAAAGTTTTTAGAACAGGTTTGATTTTCTGCGTTTTTTTGCATCCGTCAAAAGACAAAAGAGGGTTGTTTAAACATTCACTTTGTCTCTCAGCATCTTTATCGGATGACAGATTAAAAAAAACACATATGAAAACTTAGTGTGCAAAGCCCTTTAGTCGACTAAGAGTGTCTTTGGTCGAGGACGGCCCTAATATGATTAGTCAGTTAATGGATTTGATTAAAAGGAAATTCATCAATATGTTGTTTATCAAGAAGAAAATGTCAAATATTCTGTTACCAGATACTGAAATGTGAGGATTTGCTGCTTTTCTCCGTTTTTAACCTTCATAAGTTTAATATTTTTGAGATTTTGGATCATAAAACAAGGAATTTGAAGAAGTCATGATGTGCATTTTTTTTTTTTAAATCAACCTTAAAATCAAACCTGGGCAGCAAAATAGAAAATTGAGCCCAGACCTGCTGAAGACTGGGAACACGTGAACATCCACATGCCATCTCACACACAAACAAACACAGAAACAAACAGGACCTTAGAGGAGTACCATCCATCTCACACTGACACGTTGTTGGTCTGGCCTCCATCTGAAATATTTATCCTCACAAGGAAAAGAAAACAAGCTTCACTGCGTCTCAGCAGAGGATGTTTGGGCTGGTCGGCGAGGCAGATGTTCACCCTGGAAGCGTCCGGGTGTGACAAAATGTGTGTGCTTGTGTAACTCTGGAGTATAATTGTGTTTGTGTGCTGCTCGTGTGTGTTTATCTGTGTGTGTGTAGTTGTTCTCAGTGCTGGCAGGCAGGACTTGGCTGCCATGTAGCATCACTTTCTGCAGGAAGGATGACGATGTGATCCTGGGATTGTTTTTTGGGGGGTGTTAGTCTGTGTGTGAGAACACTTGACAATGTTCCTCTGGGAGTATTTCATCTATTTTATATGATGAGTTTTAACAGGGAGCCGAACCAACAGGCCTTTAGGAACGGGTCCATCATACGGTCGTTTGGTAAACCACCAATATGACTTTTCCAAAATGTACGAGCATAATATGAGCATTTTCT
Source organism: Adelosebastes latens (assembly GCA_916700685.1). Classification (NCBI taxonomy): domain Eukaryota; kingdom Metazoa; phylum Chordata; class Actinopteri; order Perciformes; family Sebastidae; genus Adelosebastes; species Adelosebastes latens. The sequence continues at coordinate 48,238 of CAKAKR010058057.1, forward strand.
GATCTGCCAGCTTTAGGTACAGTTAGGCAAATAAGGTAGCTGTTAAGCTTTGTTTATACTCGCGCGGGCCTCCGTAGATGGCGCACACACTACGAGCATGCACAGAGGCGTTTATGCTCAGCGCCTTGTTTGTTGCAGTATGCTCCGAAACGCAAGGAGGTGTACAAACAAACTATTCTGTGGATAAGCAAGAAGTCAAACGATCTCTCATATTCTTTCTCCAGTGTGTTGCCTATTTATCTCCAAGTATTTAATGTCATGTGACTGTCCCTGTGGTTGTAGCACCACGTGAAAGCCGTAATAACATAATGTTCTGGTGCACACACCTCGTGCCGGCTTCTTTACGGGGAGCATAAACCAGGTTTGAAACTACTCGCGAGAGATTTTGTGAGATTTCAGTTTTTTTAGTGGGGACTCTTGTTGTTGATGAATGAATCTGTTAGTGTGTGGTGTTGTTGCTGTCTTGGCCAAATCGTTGCTCTCCACACACTATAGGAACAAAAGCGGTATGTGGTTATGTGTCGGCTCTCTCACATTTTACACATCTGCTAAGATTTGATAAATCGTTTAATGTGGGCCAACCTTCAGCAGCTCAACACACGAGAGAACAAAGGTAAGAAAACAGCAGCATTAAGAACATTGTGACCTAGCTGGCTCCGCCACGATGGTGTAGGGAAGCCAATCTGTGTGTGCGTATCAGTGTGTGTGTGTGTGTGTGTGTGTGTCAGTTGGCGGCAGCAGACGAGTGTGAGGGGTGAGTCAGAGCCTACATAAACAGCAGCAGGTTCATATCATGTTGGGGCGTAAATTGCTGTAAAGCCGAGCCAGCCATGTGGCTCCATTAGAACCTGCCGCGCCGCTCGCTGCCAAACAGATTAACCAGCAAGACGGGACCTGGCAACCCCAGCAAGACGGGACCTGGCAACCCCAGCAAGGAGGGAGGGACAAGGGACAGACCAGGTGGAGACAAAGACAGACATTAAAAATAACTGAGTGGAAGCAAGTGGATTCATATTTCTATCATCTAGTATTTATTACAGTGTGTCAGTGTGCTGACTTGACTATGACTTGCCCCCAAACTGCATGTGATTATCATAAAGTGGGCATGTCTGTAAAGGGGAGATTCGTGGGTACCCATAGAACCCATTTACATTCACTGATCTGGAGGTCAGAGGTCAAGGGACCCCTTTGAAAATGGGCCTGACAGTTTTTCCTCACCAAAATTTAGCGTAAGTTTGGAGCGTTATTTAACCTCCTTCATGACAACCTAGTATAACTGAGCCCGCTACAACCTAAAAATGCATTTATTTGTTAAAGAAATTAGTGGCGTTAACGTTGACAGCCCTGAAAACATATGACTTTATTGAGATATGTTGAAACCAACTTGTCACACTTCTCCCTCAAAAGGTTAATCCCACTTCGGTCTTGAGTCAGCTAATTATTAGTATAATATTTCTATCTTCCCTGTGGGATCGGTGTTCAGTGATTCGCCCCGCTGTGGCGATCAGGGTTATGATCAGTAAACAGAAAGTATCTTTATCATTGTTTGTATCTGGATGTCTGTTTGAACAAAGCAGAAGTTGTTGTTGTTATTCGGTGTCCAGATAACGTTCAGTTGTGTCGATCGGAGATAAAGAAGCACGTTCCCCAGCGCTGCAACGTGATAACACAATCCTTGTATTGTTATTAATTGGCGAGGTGATTAACACATGTGACCGAAGCACAAAGTGAGACAAAGCAGCGTTTGATGGGTAATCCCTCTCATTTCCCATGAACTCGGTCAAACGTGGTCTTTCACTGAGAGGAATGCTAATCAGCCTCCATCAGGTCCCGACGCTGCAGGAACAAGCTCAGCTGATTGAGAGCGGATTAAGACAGAATCGGCCAACTAAACGATCCCCTAAACTTCATGAGCACGTTGTGAGGATGGGGGGGGGGAGACTCATGAATTAGTTCATCATTAACGTACGCAGGGCAGCGCTGATGCTGATTGACGGGTTTCACTGTTGATCAGAAGACTTTATTCACAGCTAACATGGTTAGTGTGTGTGTGTGTGAAGGGCACAGTTTGAGAAAGATCAAGAGCTTCAAACTTCAGTGCGATGAGCTGTTCTGCTTTATTTGTGCAGATGTTTGTGCTAAATGTGCAGCTTTGCCTCGTGAAGCTCAGCTGCTTTTATTTTGTTGCTGCTTCCCGTCAAAAAATAGTTTGTTTTTGTCTTCTGTGGTAGATTACAGCAAACAAAACAGAGTCATACAAAGAGTCATTTTTATGTTTCTGTGTACAGATTAAAGCTGCAGTAGGCAGTATATTTTTGGCATCATTGGGCAAAAACTCCATAATAACCTTTCAGCATATTGTAATTCAAGTGTTCTGAGTGAAAACTAGACTTCTGCACCTCCTCATGGCTCTGTTTTCAGGCTTTTAAGACGGGAGACTTTGACCAATCACAGGTCATTTCAGAGAGAGAGAGCGTTCCTATTGGCTGTTCATTCAACGGAGGCAGCTGTCAATCACTCGTGAACTTTGACCAAACGGTCATACTAGGCAGCGCTGATCAAATATTATACAGAGACACATTCTGGATTTCTACAGTGAATTAATATTGGTTTTTGGAGGTGAAAATTTGAAGGTTTTTGACTTAAAACTATGCAATTTTACATAATTTTGGATTATTTAAATGTTTTTATCATAGCCTTAGTCTGAACATTCAGTTCTTCTGAAAATATGTGTCCTGTAAAATCATATTCTATAAATCAAAAGAGCAGATTCAGAAATCTTTTAAATAATGTTTTATTCATTGTATTTGTTCATAACTAAAAAAAAAAAGTTACGACGAACAGTTCACTTATTCGGTATCTGGTATCAGTGAGTGTGCCAGTCTATGCACCGATCCGATACCATCATTTATTAACCCAGAAAATTCAGATTGTTTAACCAGAAATCAATTCTTCTTCTTCGCCGCTCCAAAACAGTGGCCTTCATTGTGCTGTCGTTCTGGATGTATCATGGCTGCCACTGGCGGCTACTGTTTTAGAGCAGCGAAGAAGAACCGATTGCAGCTAGTTTGTCACGTGACAACAGCAAACAACAACAATGCGGTGCTGGTGGAGAGTGTAACGGTTGTCAGAGCGAGGAACATGTCAGTCATTTGGCAACATTTCACAGTGGAAAATCCAAATCTAGTTTTGATGTTATGGCTTTTATACGGCTTATGAGACGCTGCACCGTTATGAATCTCCCAGACAACCTGAGATGGAGAGTGCCGTGAGAAGTGCCGGTACGCATGAAAAAGTCACATACACCAAGGAGTGAAATCTAGATCTGCCGGTAATGCGTACCGGTGAGTTCCGACCCACTTTGGGCACTGAGTTCAGCTTATTTAGTTGAATATAAAAAGGTTCTTGTCGTGTTGTATGAACTTCTTCTGACTTGTGTATGAGTGTAAATCTGTGTGTGTTTATTCAGTATTTAAACAGCAGCCACACCGATCCATCAGGAGAATGTGAGGCATGAGGCCAAACCTGTCGGACAGTCATTACATAACTCCTCTCATCACTCACTCACTATGTACACTCACACATACACACCCCTGTTCCCAGAGACATCCCCTGTCCTCTCTCTGTTCATCTGTTGATTTAGACATGAGAAGTAGGCCTCTCTCCATCTTCTATATTTATTCTTTTGTTGATCGTCCCTTTTCTTCCTGCCAAGCGGCGGTACAGCCGCGGCGCTGATTACCGCTCACTGGAGCGCTTCCACTCGCTGGGTTTGTTCATCAGCCCGATGCCTTACGTAACCGTGATTACGCCCAGAGATGGGAGAGAGGGGCGAGAGGGAATCGGGGTATAAATAGGTTTGTTTGTCCCCAGAAATGCACAAAGAAACGCAGCTAACCTCTTTTTTTCTTCTTCGTGTTTGTGTGTGTGATTACGGCTTCAGACGCTGGAGCAAAAAAAAAACTTCCCTGTGAATCCACAGCAGGGTTCTTTTGATCCGAAAGCAGCCTCACGTAGATCAAAAACCTTTTTCCACTCATGATGTATTTATTATCAGCCAAGTCCCACTCCCCTTTAAGCTCTTTTCCACCTGATTTAAGCACCTTGAAGCGGTTCACTCTCTCCGTTCACTGGGCAGTCGGCCTGTTTTTCTTGCACCCCTGCGTCGTCCTGCCCTACTTCTCTTTTTGAAGTGGTGGTGAAGTTTGTGTACCAAGGTGACTGTTGTGCGTCAGCCGGCGGGCATTAGCAGGCATCCCTCGTAGCGAGCAGCCACGAAAAGATATCCGTCAACCTCAAATGTCCCCTCGTCTCCTCCGGCCTTCTGCTCAGTCTTCTGTTCTCTCTCTCTCTCCGTCCACTTCTTACTTTTCTGCTCCCACGCTGTAAAATGTTTAACGTGTTTCAACTTAAAAACGTATCGCGGTAACGTGCGGTCAAGCCGGCCGTCACTCTCATCTCCGTGGTCAAATGGGCCGACGCTACAACTGTAGAGCACCCATATACTGACATTTATGTAAAGTAAAAGTCCCTAGAAGTGTATGATTCAACTTGTTCCCATGGTCTAGTGTTAAAAAAGTTAACTTTAATTTAATAATGGACATCTGTGTTGTGATATTGAAATAAAACCATCCATCAACATACTCCTATTTTTCATCGCCCTCTCCCGGTTTCCTCCCGGGGTCACAATTCTCCCGTATTTCTCTCCTGATTTATGGCAGTTTTTCCTTTTCGTTATCTCTACCTGTTTCTGGCGCTGTAGGTTACAGCGTCTATAAGCTCTAATGTTTCCACCCGGACGGAAATACAGCTACAGCAAATGTCATTTCCCGGAGGAGGAGAGCGGTTTGCGACACTGTGGCATGGTTTGAGCTGTGCTTGCCGCACAACACAGCATCACAGCCTCTTATCCAAGAGTGTGGAGCTTCTAAACTTCGAAAACGTTGGAGCAAATGTTTGATTCGCCGCCTGATATCGTAAAACTGCCAATATTCAAGATCTACAAAGTTGATTTCTCGCCTCAGAAGTGATTTTAGTGATGACATAGCTACAAAAAATGTAAAAAAACGAGCCGTTTTTGGCTTTTGTTGTCATTGTGACCGTAGCCTGTACCGTTCCAGCGCTTTGCATTGTGGGATACTTTAGGTGAGATAGACTGGTCAGATGCATACTGGAGATTTTTTGTTTGCATACTACCTGCTACATCAGTACGTCCTGCTAGAGTAGTATGTAGTATAGAATACAGCAGGTCTTGATTATTCAAAGGCTGCTTGTTATTCATCGCAGTGTCTTGGATCCTCCCACTCATCGCTCCGTCCCTTCACCGTCTCTCTGCCTCCATCCTCTGCTGCCATTTCAAAGTTAGAAAGGAAAGTCAAAGGGAGAAAAATTGCCGGTTCTTGTCGGAAATGCAGCAAGAAGTGAAAGGGCAGCTTGGACTGAGGGGGAGGTTGAGTCACTGCCGAGACAGACAGAGACAGTAAAACTCATTACGTGTGTCTTCGTGACTTTTCCTTCACTTGTTAACGAAGGATCAGGCGTCCGCTCGTTGTGTGTCCCGCTGTGGACACACTCCACTTCCTGTGTGCTGCTGACCGATACTAGACGGACATTTAGATTCATGTACTTTTGAATATGTGTGTCAGTTCTGGTTGTGTCTTTTCCCCCCGTTGCTCTGATCGCCCACAACTTGATCACACAAGAAGAGAAGTCACATCTCATGTTGCTGACTGTTGAATCTGCTCTGATCGTCTTCATCCTCTCTGCTGTTCCTGGAGGTCGAGTTATTCCTCCCTCTCTCTGTTTTCACTGTTAAATATTAACATTTATTTTACCAGTGTTGTAGCTGACGCCTACAGGATGACCTGAGACCTTTCAGAGTTAACCCTTCTGAAATATTTCTCATTGTTTTGTGTTGTTAATTGATTTCCAATAGTAAATATATACATAATAGGGCTGTCGATCGATTCAAATATTTCATCAAATCGCAAATTTTTTATCTGTTCAAAATGTATCTTAAAGGGAGATTTATCAAGTATTTAATCCTCTTATCAACATGGGAGTGGGCAAATATGCTGCTTTATGCAAATGTATGTATATATTTATTATTGGAAATCAATTAACAACACAAAACAATGACAGATATTGTCCAGAAACCCTCACAGGTACTGCATTTAGCATAAAACAATATGCTCAAATCATAACATGGCAAACTGCAGCCCAACAGGCAACAACAGCTGTCAGTGTGTCAGTGTGCTGACTTGACTATGACTTGCCCCAAACTGCATGTGATTATCATAAAGTGGGCATGTCTGTAAAGGGGAGACTCGTGGGTACCCATAGAACCCATTTACATTCACATATCTGGAGGTCAGAGGTCAAGGGACCCCTTTGAAAATGGCCATGACAGTTTTTCCTCGCCAAAATTTAGCGTAAATTTGAAGCGTTATTCAGCCTCCTTGGCGACAAGCTGGTATGACATGGAATAGATTCATTAAGTTTTCTAGTTTGATATGATACCAGTATCTTCACTCTAGCTTTAAAACTGAGCCCACTACAACCTCCGAAAGATCGATCGCGTTAATGCGTTAAAGATATTAGTGACAAAAAATGATTTAGCGTTAAAGCATTATTGCGTTAACTTTGACATCCCAAATATATACATACATTTGCATAAAGCAAACATATCTGTCCACTCCCATGTTGATAAGAGTATTAAATACCTGATAAATCTCCCTTTAAGGTTCATTTTGAACAGATAAAAAATGTGCGATTAAATATTTTAATTTTCACATATTTGCTGCCTCTGAGATTTGATGACGTCATCCCTACATAGAAAACAGGTTTTATTTATAATTTGGGTGAACTGACCCTTTAAAAAAAAAAAAAGTAATTAGCAGGATCAGTGTGCTGCCAGAGTTCAGAGAGTGTTGGAGAGAAGGAAGGAAACAGTGATGGGTCCAGGTCTGCTGCTGAGCTGAGGGGAGTCAGCAGCCAAGACCTGGGTTTATTTTAATAGAGACAGCAGGGAAGGTGAGAGGAAACAGCAATAGCCCCTCCATCCACACACACACTCACACACACACAACATATACACCCCCCCACCTCCACCCAGTGACTTGTCCTCTCTCTTTGTTTCTTATATTTCATCCCTCCAGTCGTCGCCATGAGCTTGTTGAAATGAATCTGTGCTGCAGTCCTCAGCTGACTCTGCTCTGTGTGCCCCAGTAAAGAGTGGAGCTCCGTCACTGTGGCTCATATCAGTGTTGGTATCCGTGTCTTTTCCTGCTACCAGACTAACCAAACGTGCTGTTTGTTTCTCCCCCTTTTTCCAGTCCATCATGGAGCAGTTCAACCCCTGCTTGCGGAACTTCATAGCGATGGGAAAGAGCTACGAGAAGGCGCTCACCAGTGAGTACACACCAACCGTTTCTGGTTTCCTCTCCGTCGTCTTCGTCCTTATTTCATTCCTCCTGTCTGTCCAGTAGTCCAGGCTCGGGGCCAACTGACCCGACACTTGGTGCTGCTTTTATATCCTCTTTAATTTCTCCTGAGTAGTGAGATGCGGTGTGATGACGACACAGATAGCTCCTAGTGTTGTTGACATCAAGTCCAGAATCTTTTAAACTGTCGCAAAAGTGTCGGCGGTAGTGTCGCCCTGCAGATGTTCTTATCAGAGATGACACTCTGGGGTTGATTTCCTCTGTGACGACGTCCACGTCCACGCCGGTTTCATTGATCCTAAATGTCCGCCTCTACTGTACGTCCTTTGTCATTGCTTTTCGTTGCTTGCATGGTCGCACTGTGTGTGTGGAAGATGTAGGTGTTCATGCAGCAGTGAGTGGCTCAAGGTTAAAGACACAAAAAAGCACACTGGAAGTGTCTTGGGGGAGCTAAGTGGAGCATGAGCCAATGGGAAGTGGAACAGGAGGAGTCGCGAGAGTAACGGTGCCCCCCCACGGGAACAAGGAAAGGAGAACGAGCCGGTATCCAGGACAAGACAGGGTTACCAAAAATATTTAAAATAGGAAAGTGGAAGAAAAGGCTGTGAGAGAAATATTCAGATCATAAGTGAGGGATAATGTACAGCGAGCCGGTCATTGTTGTGAAATAAACCCCGACAGGGCGATGCGGGTGGTCTCTCATCGCCCTGAAGAGGTTTATTTCACAACAATGACCCACTAGCTGTACATTATCCCGCTTATTACACAGCTACTTACTGAAGAAATCAAAAATTTGACACAAAAACGGTCCGCCAGAGTCTGACATCAAAGCTGCGTCCATAGCAACAGTCTGTTATACATAACAACAGTCTGTTATACATAGCAACAGTCTGTTATACATAGCAACAGTCTGTTATGCATAGCAACGGTCTGTTACACATAGCAACAGTCTGTTATGCATAGCAACGGTCTGTTACACATAGAAACGATCTGCTATAAAAATAAATAACAGACCGTAGAACGCAGGGCTGCACAATTAATCAAATATTAATCGCGATCACAATTTTGGCTTCCTACAATTAAATGAACATTTAAACATTAAACCCTCTGGGGGGTCTGAGCCATTTTCTTTGCTATTTTTGGTCCGTCTGGTCTCCTTTTGTTAAAATGACTCTAGAATCTCAACACTGTTCTAAAGATATTCTAAAAAGAGTAACTAAAGTACAAGTAAACAACGTATAAAATGCGCGTTCTGCTCAAAGAAAACGCTGCTGCATATCAAATCAAGCGCTTCCTAAACTAACAGCCAGCCAGCTGGGGATCAAGATGTTTTGGTTTCACTTCTGGGGATAGATATTATCTATAGAACCAATGTGTTTATGATTAAATTAAGGGCACAAAATAGTTTATCTAGCTCCTATTGTTGCGAATTTAGCTCTCAAAGTGCACCAGATTGAAGCATTTCACTTTAAAATGTAGCTAACAAAGAGGTGGCGTGTATTTTCTGATACTGCAATATATATATAGCTGAAAAAAATATTGCAATGTCAGTTTTTTCCAACATCGTGCCGCCCTAATCTGTACATGAACAGGGACGTAGCACAGCATGGAAGTGAAAACTGTATATTTTAATGTGAAAGTGCGATAAAATATGTTGTCGCTAAAATCAAAGAATAATCGTGATTATCATTTTGGCCATAATCGTGCAGCCCTAGTAGAACGCCATGATCGACCAATCAACAAAGCTGTGTAATAAATAGAAATAAACAGCCTTCATCGTTGTGAAGGATGTCCTGCAGCTTATTGAGTAGAGTCAGCATTGATTAAGATACTTCATGCTTCCTCCTCTTGCCATGTTCATGTCGTCAGATAAGCCTCCAAGCAGCTCATTTATTGATAAGAAAGACTCTTTTCCACGGCGCTCCTTCACGCCGCGCTGCAGGGAGGAGGTTATCGGGGTCGTATCATATTTTCAGCGATGGTGCTCGCCGTGCTCGGCGTGCCGTGCGGAGCGGGGCTCTCCTTCGCGGTGTGCTCGGAGGGGGAATGCAGGGAAGACTCGGCAGCCCGCAAGACCAATAAAGGAGGCCTCGCTCCAGTCTGATAGATAAGGCTAAAAATAGCGCTGCGACTCCCTGAGTGGGGATTACACTTCATCAATGCCAGGCAGCAGCACAGAGGCAGGGTTTAGAGTAGGGCAGAGGCAGAGCCGGGCTGGGCACCCGGCGAGGATCTATCGTCTCTGGAAAGATGCCAGTGCAACCTCTTTGTTTTGTATAAAGTAGAGCAGGTTTGCATCTCTGGGGACTGTGGGAACCGGCGTGGTGGAGGGAGGAAGCTGACTTTTGTCTGGTTTTATTTGTTTGAGTTGAAAGGGCTCGATTGGACTGGATGTGTGGTTTGGGATGTGGTGAATTCAGTCTTTATTTTAATCTTTACTGCAGCACTGGGAGCTGTGACTCTGGGGAGTGTTGGAGGCTACATGTGTGAAAGGAAAGCGAGCCCAGTAAGCACTGATTGGGTAGTTTGAAGGTCTCGTCGTGGTGGTTTCAATTATTTCAACCATTGGGACAACTAATGATTCTATTTATTATTGGATAATCTGCCAACTATTTCTCCCAGAGCTCAAAGTGGTGCTTGTTTTTTGTAACAGAAACACAAAGATATTCAACTAACAATGGTATCAAACGTAGAAAAGCATCAAATCCTCACATTTAAGAAGCTGCAAACGGGAAATGTTTGCCAAGTTCACACTAAACACTTTCAAAGTGGTCAGATCTCGCCGATTTATTTTTAAATGTATGTATTTATTTATGCATTTATTGACAGCCCCCTCATTTGCATAATGAGGCAGAAATGCATGAAGAAGTTTGGGGAACTAAATAAGGGGTGAAATGCAAAGGGAAAATCATGAATAAATAATAATAATAATAAAAATAAATAAATATGTACATTTAAAAATGAATATAAAATAAATTTAAAAATAAGTCCAAATAAATAAAATACAAATGCAAAAATAATTAATAAATAAAAAATAAATGCAAAACATAAATAAATATATAAATAATCTCTAATCATAAGAGTAACTAAATAAAGGAATTAATACTATATAAATAAATAAATAATCAAATTAAAACAGAAATATCAATTTATGTCACATTTTATCAATTAATTAATGGCTATTTTTATTTTTAATATTATTTTTGCTACATTTATTAACATTTATGTATTTATCGAGTCATTTATTTATTTGGCAGGTTCCGTCCTCCATACTGAAACACTGTTGAAACAGTTAGATGTAATGCATCTAAATGTTTAGTCCAGTTTAGATGTCTAATGTCTTTTTGACCTGCGAAGCATCAAATCAGTGTTTCCTGGGAGGGAATGTGAGAGAGAGAGAGAGAGAGAGAGAGAGGTTTGATTGACCAGATTAAGTGTGAATCTCAGCTGATTTAGACTTTGTTTCTTGTTTGTGTTTCAATTAGACTGACACTCTCCGCTCTGTATCGGCTTTATATCACTGTTTTAATCCTCTTTACAGGCAGAGCCCTCCTTCTCCTCCTCCCTTTCTTCTCCTTCCTTCCTTCCTTTCTTCTCCTCCTCCCTTTCTTCTCCTTCCTTCCTTTCTACTCCTCCTTTCCTCCTTCGCTGTCACTTTTCAACTGACAGACAAGTAAAGCGTCTCCTCGAGCTAATCCTGCCTCACCTGGCCTCGCTCTCCTCCCGGCTGGGATATCTGTGCTCACCCGGCCGCCTTAGCCTCACGTCCATCCCCTCTCTCACACTCTCATATCCCACCTAGGCTTAACTCAAGCCAGGCTCAGGAAAAGCCAGGAAAGGGTCTTGGCTTGTGTCTCCGTCGTAGCTTACCCGGGAGGGGTCGCACCGCCGTGTAGAGTCTTTAATATCTGTTCATGGTTGTGATAAAGAACTGAAAGCTGGCCAAGTTATTTCAGAAGTTGCAACCTTTATTTAATTCATTTTATTTAAATATTTTATTTAATTATATTCATATTTTTTAATTATTTTTATATTCGGTTTTAATTAAAATGTAAACACACAGAATGTACTCTGTATTTATCCTGTGCGGGAGGCAGGACTACAGGGATATACTGTAAGTAGGTGCTGGGAATCTGGTGTGAATTTATTTTATTAATTAATTTTTATTTATTTATTATTGTCATTACTATTTATTTATTTTTGCTCATGAATTAGAAAAAATAATTTATTATCTTTTTTGTTATATTTATTAATTTATATTATTATTATTATTATTATTATTATTATTACCTTTTTCTCCTTTGTTCATTTATTTATTTGTATTTATTTATTATTATCATAACTACTTTTTTATTTGTATTCATAAATTAAAAAATATATATATTTATTTTATTTATTTATTATTTTATTATTATTACTACCTTTTTTCTCCTTTGTTTTTGAATAGTTTGTTTTTCAGTTTACAGTTACTATCTCTTATATGTACGTATTATTTTATATATTATATTAGTCATGGTTTAGGTTGTTGTAGTCTTTTTTTCTTAAGGAAACAATGCAACGCATGATTAAAAAACAAAAACAAACAGGAAAAAGAAGTAGTCTCAAAAAGACATTTTTAAGAATGTTTACTGAGCAGCCAGACACGTCTTTATTCTCCGAACAATAACTTTCAGAGCAGTGGGCTTTGCTCAGCGTCTCTGTGGACTCGTCAACTAGAAGCGAAGCTGAACTCAGAACAGATTTCCGTTGTTTTCTGTGTGGATTTATTAATACGTTGTCATTTCTCCCCTCTCTTGGGGATTCTGCATGAGTGTCCTCTGGCAGTTCAAAGCACAAACACTCATCAACATGACGGCCCTGTGATAATCTCAGCCCCCATCCATATGTATCTCCTGACTGGACATGTGTCCTCTGTCATCATGGCTGTCAGTCTCCGTGTGGCTAACCCCTGACCTGCTTTAATTCACCGTCGCTGCTGCTGCTGCTTGAGGCCGTCTTGTCCCACTTTCTAAGGCCTGAGTCACCGTGACGTCTCAGCCAGTGTCCCTGGCATTGTGTGACAACGCACCGCACAGAATAATAGCAGCCTGACATATGCAGCATTTGAATTGCAAAATGCTTCGACACCATCGCTGTGGAAGGTTTATTAATATTTTCGTCAGTGTACTTTCAAGTAGGGACACGTCAAGATGGTGCTTTAAAGATTCAGTTCATCCAAATTACAAAAACATATTTTTCTGCGTACCCATAGTGGTATCTAGCCATGTAGGTGGATTTATCTGCTGAAATATCATCTTTGAATGCTTCACGTAGCACTAATTAAACTCAGTTCACCTCCACGGCGGTTGCTATAGTTCGGGTTTGATTGCATTTTATTGAATCTCATATTGAATCCTTTCATATCACAAATACAGTATCTAGGTTTAGCTGTTTAATCACGATTAATCGCACATTTTTTATCTGTTCAAAATGAACCTTTAAGGGAGATTTGTCAAGTATTTAATCCTCTTATCAACATGGGAGTGGGCAAATATGCTGCTTTATGCAAATGTATGTATATATTTATTATTGGAAATCAATCAACAACACAAAACAATGACAGATAATGTCCAGAAACCCTCACAGGTACTGCATTTAGCATAAACAATATGCTCAGATCATAACATGGCAAACTGCAGCCCAACAGACAACAACAGCTGTCAGTGTGTCAGTGTGCTGACTTGACTATGACTTGCCTCAAACTGCATGTGATTATCATAAAGTGGGCATGTCTGTAAAGGGGAGACTCGTGGGTACCCATAGAACCCATTTACATTCACATATCTGGAGGTCAGAGGTCAAGGGACCCCTTTGAAAATGGCCATGACAGTTTTTCTTCGCCCAGTTTGGAGCGTTATTTAACCTCCTTACCCACAAGCTAGTATGACAATGGATTCATCAGGTTTTGTAGTTTCTTATGAAACCAGTATCTTCACTCTAGCTTTAAAACTGAGCCCGCTACAACCTCCGAAAGATCAATTGCGTTAATGCCTTAAAGAAATTATTGGCGTTATTGGTGCAAATGGTCCCCACAATGGCCTTTAGCGACGTCATTTCATCAGGCGCTCTGTGGTCTGTGACAGATAAAAACTGGAGGCCTCCTACCTGGATGTTTTGTGTGTTGCACTTAGTTTGTAATAAAAAGGGAGTATAAAAGATTTAATATAAGATGAATTGACCTCTGAGCTTAGCAACCTGGAATAGACCCAGTCCTTATGACGGCAGATTTTAAAGTGTCTGCATGGCTAGATACCGGTATGGTTTCTGTAATTTGGGTAAACTAATCCTTTTAAAAGGGTTTACTCCAAAAGGTCTTAGATTAGTCTTTCTCTGTTTCCTCTAGTTGCCTCCATAGAGCTTCTTCTCTTCCTGCCTGGTCTCCATTTCCGCCTGTCGCTCTTTATTTCCCATGCCCAACCTTACCTCTCTGTGGGGGGGGTGGGCTGTAAGGGGAGGGGTTGGAGATCTCCGCACCCCTTGATCTGATGCCCAATGCTTCCATGTTTCCAGGTGTCACATACGCTGCAAAGGGCTACTTCGACGCTCTGGTGCGGATGGGCGAGATGGCCAGCGAGAGTCAAGGCTCTAAGGATCTTGGTGAGTCCTCGTAGTGGCGTAGCACCCCTGGTGGGGTGGAGGGGGGTTTGCACAAGCAGATGGTGGATGGGATGGCTCTGGCTGTCGAGCAGAAGCAGCTGATGACCAACTTGAAACCGGACACACACACACGGCCATTTTTCTGGTAATTCGGTGCTTAAAAGACTGTAAATCCTAAAAACAGAGCCTTTTACTGCACTTTGGATGCATTATTACCCCCAATTCACACAAACAAACTCATTCTAATATGAGAAGAAGTCATTCAGCGTGTTTATCGCAGCAGACCCATTTGGTTAATCTCTTGTTTCCCCTTACATTCAGGACCGATAAACGCTCTCCAGTTGTTTCTGTAACGCACCGCTGTGAGCAAATAATAAGGAGTTTGTCTGGCAGTTGATATTCACAACATGCTCTCCCTTCATAATAAGCCCTCAACATGTTTACTGTGCTGATGAAAAATCTTTCCGTTTGACTGCCGCTGCTTCCAGCAGGATGAGAGGGAACAGTCCCCCCCACGGCTCACTCAGCTCTCACGCAGCGTGTTGTTGTCTGGTTTCGGTTGGATCAGCCCTGGTTCTGCTCATCATAAACACATCTGTAGTGATTAGTGAGAGTTTCTAGCTAGATAACACAGGTAGGAACATCTGTATGAAGTAAGACAGGCCAGCACTTCACTGTCGCGCTCTGTGTCATAGTTGTAGTCACACGGCGGGAAGTGTGACGAGTCCGCTTCGTTCTTTCACTCTGATGTGACTGAAGATAGCAGGCGTGGACTGAAACGGTAGAGGAGAGGAAGAGGATGAGGGAGAGGATGGTAAAAGAGAGATATCAGAGGTGAAGTGAGGAGGATATAAAAGCTGCATTCATTATTCATGGGGAGACCTGCGTGGGCGCTCCCTTGCACTTCTTCTCCAGCCTCATCACTTCATTTCTCCTCCCTGTGTCTCTTTGAGTCAATACTCCGCTGAGCTTGTGTGTCCACTCTGATTTTAAATAGTGAAAAGCTCAAAACTATCCCTCCATTCAGCTCCATAAAATAGATCAGAGTCAACCACTGTGTGTTAAGGCTGAGGGGGTTCATCCACTTCCTGCTATAATCTTGCAGCTTTAATGAGCGTACGGTACAAGCCTACGACTACGGCTGTCACAAATACCACTTTTTGGGTTTCGAAGCTTCGATGAGAAATATTCGATGGTATTCGAAGCTTCGCGTTTGTCTCCATCTCCCGAGACAGCGCCGCTGCCGCACTACTGTACACAACAACAAACCGGGATATCCTTCTGAAAATTACTACTAATTATTAAAGGTCCCATATTTTAAAAAGTAAGATTTTCATGTCTTTTATATTATTATTTTAATGATAAATAACCATTCATTACATTTATATCTATGTAGTTATTTGTTAGATTTAGTTTTACAAAGTTAGGAAAAGCAATGTTTAAGTCGGGTCTGATGTTTTCTTACACATAAGACACAGTGAGGCATACAGCTGATTGATTAAACACCGGTATCGGCCAATACCCAAAGCCCAGGTATCACTATCGGGACTGAAAAAGTCAGATCGGTGCATCCCTAATCACAATGACTTAATTTGGCATATGAAGAAGTTTGACTCGGCGTGCAACAGAATATCCCATCATCCATCTGTGCATCAAGCTTGGTTGCTTTGCTGTTTTCATGCTTTCTGTCTCACACGACGCATGCTTCTGTCGTCTTTTGTCTGCATGCGTGTTGCAGAGATGCACGTCTTGAGTTGCTTTCTTTGTCTGGCAGCCGAACCATGACTCAGCAGCCCTTTTACTCAGCAGAAAACCTCCCTCCGCCTCCAGTCAAATGACAGACCAGGCTGAGCAGAAAGGATTGATGCCATCCCCACAAATCAGCAGGGCTCAGTCAGAGCAGCTGTGGTCGCTCCAGACTGACAACACTCACTGCTTTTAGCATTTTCCATTACTCGCGTTGAGCCTCACGGCTTCAGTAATTACCTGTTCAAAGAGAGTATAAAGTGTAGTTTTAGGAGGATTATTAAATTGTAACTTCAGGTTATAACAATAATGATAATAATTCATCCATGACAATGTTTACAACAGATATTTGTGTATGGGTAGGGTCATGTGATAGTGGGGAGCTCAGACACATCCAAAAATAACTCATGACCTGTCTTGTGAAGCTATTTTTTTTGCAGGGAAGCTGTTTTTCCTATTCTCTACAAAAGCACATGAATGCATCTTTTTAGCATAGTTTTACAGCTGCGTTTCCTACGTACTTTTGAAAGGCAGGAATAATAATAAATAGTAGGGCTGTCGAAGTTAACGCAGTAATAACGCCTTAACGTAAATTTGTTTTAATGCCACTAATGTCTTTTACACATTAACACAACTTGCGATTTTACGAGTGTAGCGGGAAAGGAGGCTAAATAACGATTCTGAGTTATTTTCCTCGGCATAATGAACGTGCATCAGACCCACGGGACTGCACCGCCCTGCACGCTCATACGACATATCTGGTTCTGCCAGCTTCCTGCTAGCTGTATGCGACTGTAATAATAGATATATAGGCTGTAATTCATCGCTTTTATTATCTTCTAATACAGCCACAGGCTGTATGCTGTAAGCCTGTACCGTGGTGGATGTATTAACGTCTCTGATCCCAAACAACCGGCTATCGGCCAGTAGCTAGTAGCGCTAGTAGCATGACATCAACAGGATTTAATGGAGTTGTTGGCTATTTACTAACACACAGGGCAAAAGACCAGGACACAACCTCTTCTACATCCATGGTCTTTAGTCTATTGGACCCTCTTCTACATCAATGGTCTGTGGTCTATTGGACCACAGACCAGAACACAGGACATTTCAGTAGAGACATTAAATATGACAATAGAATAGAAATAATTTAGTTTTACTTTTGTACGGCACTTTGTAGGCGGACGTTTTACTGGCGTCTGGTAGTTGCTTTCAGTCCAAAATGGCGGAGGCGTAGCTCTGCTTTGGCAGCGGTCTGCTATAAAGAAATAACAGACTATGATGGGGAGAGAGGTCAGGATTCCAGGTCAGGGGAAACATTGAGCACCGTTGTTGTGGCATACAGTCAATAAATTAAAAAACTCTTAAGCCTGCCAGCTTATTAATTAGCAGATAGCACAGATTGTGCATTTGGTTGTGTTGTGGCTCATTTCTTCAGCCGGCACGTGTCCCTAACTGTGACCAGAGCTGAGAAGCCTCAGATAACGACGTGTGTGTGTTTGTCAGAGATAATCACTCACCCAGGGCTTTACCTCGCACTTCATAATTGATGAGGACTGAAGGCAGATTTGTAAAATCGGCCAGCTTGTAATTGTGCATTTAATTGGGTTTTGTTGAGGGGAAAATGTCTGGGCGCGGCGGTGCCGAATTAACAGGGCCGGACTTCAAAACTGCTTGATCTCTCTCTGAGGTGGCAGAGCCTGTCTGCCAGGATTCACTCCGACCGTACTCGCTGCAACGATGTAATTAATCAGAGCGCCGAGATGAACAGCAGCTAATAGCATTAGCACACGAATGGAGGATGAGGAACAGAATGTGACGGGGCGAAGTAAGGAGGAGAGGGGAGAGCTGGGTTTGATGGAGAAAGTGAAGAACATCATGTACTGTAGGGTGGAGGAGCACTGCACTGTTTCGTAACTTCATTAGCATCACTGATGCTATTAATGGATAACATCATTAAGTGAAGGAAAGTTGGTCAAATGTATTAAATAGGGCTGTCAAAGTTAACGCAATAATAACACGTTAACGCAAAATAGTTTTAATGCGCTCGATCTTTCAGAGGTTGTAGCGGGCTCAGTTTTAAAGCTATAGTGAAGATACTGGTATCATATGAAACTAGAAAAACTTAATGAATCTACGTCATACTAGCTTGTCGTGAAGGAGGCTAAATAACGCTTCAAATTGACTCTATATTTTGGCAAGGAAAAACAGTCATGTCCATTTCAAAGGGGTCCCTTGACCTCTGACCTCCAGATATGTGAATATAAATGGATTCTATGGGTACCCACGAGTCTCCCCTTTACAGACATGCCCACTTTATGATAATCACATGCAGTTTGGGGCAAGTCATAGTCAAGTCAGCACACTGACACACTGACAGCTGTTGTTGCCTGTTGGACTGCAGTTTGCCATGTTATGATATGAGCATATTTTCTTATGCTAAATGCAGTACCTGTGAGGGTTTCTGGACAATATCTGTCATTGTTTTGTGTTGTTAATTGATTCCCAATAATAAATATATACATACATTTGCATAAAGCAGCATATTTGCCCACTCCCATGTTGATAAGAGGATTAAATACTTGATAAATCTCCCTTTAAGGTACATTTTGAACAGATAACTATGGACAATCGTGCGATTACATATTTTAATCGACTGACAGCTCTAGTTTGGATACAATATCCTGTTCAAGAAGCAAACTGCATAAGAAACCTGACTTTGTTTAGAAGTTGTTGCACCCAGTTTAAACTCTACTGTGGTAATAAGACAGTGGGTGTAAAGAGGACGGATTTCTCGTCAGTGAGTCAAGTGTGATTAACTTGCGATTAATGACAATTAACTACGGACAATCATGCGATTAATGATAGTATTAAACTATCATGCTAAAACAATTATGTAACCATAAGACCTTTTGTTAATACAGTAGCTGACATAAAGGTGGAATTTTGGACTATTGGACTAGATGGATACGCTTCCATGTGATTGAGTCAAGAGATGCAGTGCAGCGTACTTAAACATGGTGAACATAGCTGTGGAGGTATGTGAAGCATCTACTCCTGAGTGAAACTTACAAACAGGTACGTCACCTGAATGAGGCAAACTGCAGAAGTTATTACAAGCAGATATTCGTTGCTGCACTCAGCTGCCTACACACACACACACACACACACACACACACATGCTCACACAAATGTACAAGCACACACCCTCACATGCCGGAGCAGGCGGTGCTCAAACTGAGTAATTGGGACAAAGAAAAACCATTACATGATTATTATCCTCTTTTGTATCCCAAAATAACCCGAGTCACGTCTCCTCATGGGGACACTGACCGGTTTATGGAGAGCAGTGTTGTTTATCACACAGCTGATACACAGGAAGAGGAAATGATGCCTCTCTGTGTTTCATTCTTAATTTACACGATGCTGTCAGCGTTTGAATGGCCGCTCTGCTGCATGACTCCCCGTGTGGAGAGACGAGAGGCTCGGCGACTGCAGTGTGGAGTGTCATCCCACTCATCCTCTCCTCTTTCACTACGGCGCTCAGCTCCGTGTGTCTGCGAACGCCCCCGCACTGATGTGGGAGCTCAGGCAGCCCTGGGAGAACACGCCGACTCTGCACACGTTTTCTAAAAATAGACGAAACGAAACGCCTTCGACTGGAGCTGCTTGGAAGGAGGAGGAGAGACCGGAGTACGATGCTCGATCCGCAGCCCAAAAATGGCTCGTCGGTGACGTCAGTGCGCCTGAGAGCGCCGGCGTCTTTTCTTCCGTATACTAAATATGGACATGGTTGTGAGGGGAAAAAAAAAAGGAAGGAAGCTCCTGCAGTTCCGGTTCCCCTCTCTGACCATATAAGGGCTCTGCCATTCACATGCAAATGTGAGCAGAGGTGGTACTCGCTCAGATCTGCACTCTGGCACACAAACCTGAAGAAAAAAACATCCATTTTGGCTTTACTTTATATAATATGTGTAGATTGTAGACCTGTGAACCTGCATTTCTGCAGTTTATACACAGACGTACTGTATATCTCCACCTGTCACATCGTCTGTCCTCCTTAGAAGGAAAGACGTCTGGACAATGTCACAATCAGACATGTCAGTACATGTACAAATGTAGAGATAAACATCAGAAATGGAGGTTTATAATCATGAGAGGAAAAGATGGAGAGGATTTTATAAAATATGATTAAACCTTTTACCTAACCAGAGAAGCCTCACTGAGACCCAGATAGAAACAGAAATGCAAATCTAAAATTATGAAATAAACCGCCAACAATAACCTTATAAAAAAATTACATTCATAGAACAACCTAAAGCACCTCAAGGACAAAAAGACACTTATCTAGACACATCCTGATGACAATGCCCACTCCTTGTCTAGACACATCCTGATGACAATGACCACTCCTTGTTCATTTTTACCGTTAGATCGAGACATGCATCATATTCTACGTCAGTCCTAAAACTGGGCATTTTATAGTCGGACCAAATTTAAGCTTCCTCAGGCGTCGTTTGCCGTGCAG
>CAKAKR010058057.1:68609-79870 GCA_916700685.1 Adelosebastes latens
ACCGAGGACGACTAACTCCTCCCGACCGGCCGTCGGACAGTCAGATTAATTTCTGAGTCAGAAATTTTGGTCGGCCGTCCACAGGCTCTCACACAGTTGAAGCAGAGCCACGAACCGATTCCCCAACGTCTGCGCCTTTTTTCTCCTCTTTTTACAGTAATCAGAGGTTAGCTATCAGAATGCTAGCTTAGCTCCAGTTCTCTCTGCAAAATGGACAAGCCATACTGTCCACATCTTCCTCGCCACCTGCGAGTCCATACAGGCTGGTGCCTCTTTTTTTTTTCTCGACGTTTCAGCAGACAGGATGGCACAGATGATCAAGGCAGCAGGTTTCTGCCTTGTTAGCATCGTGACCTGTACAGACCTCTGCTAGCAAACTAACTTTATCTGCCTCGGAGCTTTCAAACCGATCTTTATTGACAACTGAAACTGGGAAACCTATTTCCTCCCGGATAACGGTCGCAGTTTTAAACCATTTTAAACATGTGGTTAACGTTGTAAATTGAAAAAAAAAAACGCAATAAAACTACTTGGTGAGGTTTAGTAAAAAACATCTTGGTTTGATTAAGAATGACTACGTTTGTTATGTTATTAAGTTACGGACATAAATTAAAATAAGCCAACGTTGACTTTTGGTTTCACACGGGACACAAACAGCGGTCGGACAGCGTCACTCCTTTCTCTAACCAGATTTGTGTTACTGATCTGATCTTTACCCTTTTATAAATAATCTAAATATATACTGATACAGATGTTTTATTCATTCAAAGCCAAAAATGAGACTTAAACTAGACCAATTATCTCCATAACTCCAGCCACGACCCTACCAGATATTTCCATGACCGTGCCAAATTAACACGGTGTATCCACATATATTATTCTCCAAATTTTGGCTCTTATTAAATTTTCCTTCTCCTCATCTAATTCTCATCATTCTCTCATATATTCCCGTCGCCGCGGGCTGAACACGCTTTAGCATAACATCCATTTCATTAAAACAATTTCAGGTTAATTCACCAAATTTGGGGTCCAGGAAACAATTACCCTCTGGTTAATTAATTCATAGGAACACGCTTTAGAAGAGTCACTTTCCTCCTCTTCATCGGACGCACTGTTGAAGGATAGCAGGCGTTCACGAACGGAAACAAGGCTCTGATACAAGCACTGATATCACAGACTCGATTAGACAGCAGCAGGGGAGAATTTAATTCTGCTGGGTCAAAAAGACAAAATTTCCTTCCTGTGGTCAGCGGATTTTACTGTATAATTTTCTCCTCAATTGTCTCTCTAATAATTATACTTTGTCTGGGAGAGAAGTGTTTTAAATCACTGCTCAGGCTGGATGGCGGCAGTAGAAGTATGAGAACCTGTATGGAGGACGGAACCTGCCAAGATAAAATATAAATTAATAAATAAATAAATGACTTGATAAATAAATAAAGATGTCATCAAATTTAGCAAAAATAATATAAAAAATAAATGTAGCCATTTATATTGATAAAATGTGACATAAATTGATATTTCTGTTTAATTCTCATATTTATTTACTCCTGTTATTTTCCCTTTTAATTACTTGTGTATTTATTTTTATTTATTTTTGCACTTATTTTTTATATTTATTTTTAAATGTATGTATTTATTTATGTATTCATGCATTTATTGACAGCCCCCTGATTTGCGTAATGAGGCAGAAATGCATAAAGAAATTTGTAATGAAAAGAATACAGAAATGAATAAGGAGTGAAATGCAAAGGGAAAATCGTGCAACAATAAATAAATAAATAAATGCATTTAAAAGTAAATATAAAATAATAAAATATAAAGGCAAAATAAATGATAAAATAAAAAATAAATGCAAAAATAAATAAATACATTTAAAAATAAATAAATAAAAGGGAAAAGTAAACAGAAGAGTATATAAATAAGGGATTTAATACAAAGATAAATAAATAAAGAAGTAAATTAAAACAGAAATATAAATTTGTCACATTTTATCAATTAATTAATGACTAAATTTATTTTCAATATGATTTTTGCTACATTTAATGACATTTATGTATTAATTTATTTTTTATTTAGGCAGGTTCTGTCCTCCATATACTTGCTCCTGGAAGCAGAGGTAAACAGCAGATGAAAGTAATAATAAAGACTCATAAACAACGATAGGGAAACAGCATCCTCAGCGACACTCTGAGACGACAGACTGGTTTATTGCTTTGCATCTCTTACGGAAATTCGTCCACAATATTGTTTTCCCTCCAACTGTGTCTCGTTTGAAATCTCACGTCGCTCCGTTTGAGGAAAAACTGGTCGACCTCGCCTCGACCCTCGTTTTTCTGAGCCAGCACAGGCTGAATTTCCCTCGAGCTTCAACCCCAATCTGAATTCAGCCAGCGTTCACTCTGCGTGGAGGGAAACTGCAGCGAGAGCACTCTTTCAAAGTGCTTTATTCCCCCCTCCTTTTACCCCCGCCTTGTCATCTCACCATCTCACCACAGTGTAATAGTTCTCCCACTCCCACGCACATCATCCTGCAGGGGACGCTTCCTGCTGGTGTCCAACCTTAAAGAGAATTGATCGTGGCGTTTTGAATCATCAGTTGATGACAAGTCTGGGAACAAAGTGGGACCTGAGGGATATTTCTGGAGTTCAGACTTAATTGGAGTTATATAACACTGAGGGATGAAGTGTCAGTACAGGATAGAAGAGAGCTTCTGTTCATCTGCATGTTCAGGCTTCATCTCCAGACGAATGGAAAACTTTATATATGTGTTTATATTGCTGTGTGCAGAGGTGTGCACCAACTCTATGGGGGCACCTTTGGCGGCAGTACAGTAGCTAACGCGGTAACCATAGGCACTGTTGGACCAACCATTGGGGCAGTTGAGCCAATCTGAGGGACATTCAGGTGATGTAAAGGGGCAGCTGGGCCAACGGCAAGAACTCAAGTGCTAAAGGGACACTTGAACACTTACATTCCCATACAACCAAACTGCATTCTCAATTACGTTTCAAGGGAAACATATTTTCTCCCAGATTACAGCCATAAGTTCCTTATTGCATTGGTATCAATGGATTCATCGGGTTTTCTAGTTTCATATGATACCAGTATCTTCACTCTAGCTTTAAAACGGAGCGCTACAACCTCTGAAAGATCAATTGCAGTAATGCGTCAAAGAAATTAGTGGCATTAAAACAAATTTGCGTTGACGTGTTAACTTTGACAACCCTAATAAGTATGTTGTCTTTAGTGTATAATCACCTGAAAATAAGAATCGTTGTGTTTTCGTTAGCTTAGAATGAGTCTTCTGGTTCCTCTTCACGGAGTCGGCCACCATGTTTGTACAGTAGCGCAGAACGGACAAACCAAACTCTGTTAACTTTTCCTGCGTGGGCCGGAGTCGATAACTTTGCTCGCTGCCGTCGCTGCCGCTCTCTCTCTCTCTTGCTTCACCACTCACTTCCCACGTACACACACACTCTACGCACTGGCTCTGCTCCAAATGGCTCTAGAGAGGGACATTCTGGTTTTGCGTCGGCCACCGTAGCTCTCCAACACGCTTTCCACACAGGAGAGGGTTCAGTTGGTTGTAATCTCCTCACCGCTAGATACCGCCAGATCCTACACACTTTAAATAACTTTTTAAGATTTTGGCACTCACTCACTGTGAATATCTTTTTTCCTCCAACCTGTCTTGGGTTTTAATTTCCATCCGGGGTGAACTTACTGTCTAATTACCAAAACCCCAGTGACCGATCTCAGATGGGAGACGCAGCTATCCTTCGTCATCAGAACCAATTTAGCTTCCCCTCACTGTTTCTGTCCTTTACAAAGTCACCTCAGGAGGTGACGGGAGGACGCAGAGAGAGGAAGAGGAAGAAACGACAGACACACGGTGAGGAGAGGGGAAGGCGAGGCGGAGAGCGATGTGTTCCCGGCTCATTAGCAGCCTCCAGACCGTCTCTGGTCGAATCAAACCCTCGCTGCCAACAGAGCACACCGGCCCGACAACCAGCACTTTGATCACCCCCCCCACACCCCCACCCGCCATTCATTCATTACCACAACCCACACCACCTTCCTCTGCCTCCGCTTCATGTTTCTGTCTCGAGTGTCACACTTTGAAACAAGCCGTCTTGTCAACAGTAAGCCGCACGTCTTTTTGAGTGCCAGTTAAAAAGAGATCAGGGAGGGATTGTGTAGCGTTTGATTGAGCAAATGAAAATGTAATAGGGTCTTAATGTGGCTTTAATAACGCGTCGGACCATAAAAATGTCCTTGAGGTGTCGCATTGTCCTTGATGTTGGGATTCGGCCAAATGGTGACTTAATGATGCTGATAATAATGTGAAGTACCGGCTCTGATCTGAGGCGCTGCAGAATTAAACTGCCAAACATCCAGATCACACAAAAACATACTGCTCTAGGCGGTTTGTATAAGACGAAATCAAGAGTAGTGTTGCACGGTACTAGAAAGGATCGGGATCCCGCGGGGGCAGGAAGTTATAACTTTACTGCAGGTGGAAGCAAGCGGTCAAAAAATAACTGTAGTGATAACCAGAAGGATGGAGTCAACAAGTGATGTTGAAAATAAGATTAAAGCAGGTCATGAGCCACAGTCTCGCTCTGAGCTGCTGTCTCTATCAGCAGAACTCCATTCAGAAAAACTAAGAAATAACAGCGCGGCTCTAATTACCGATCAAATATACAGATAACATTTGATTCACCATCTTTTCTGAATCTTTCCAAGCATCTCCTGTAATTCGGCAAACACATAATCCACCAAAGAACACGTGTTAAAGTATTACTTATAGATACTTTATTGATCCCCGGGGGAAATTACAGTTGTTCCTTTTTAGAATAAAAATATATATAAACATAGATACAGAATACAGATGAAATGTAAATAAGAATACAGATGAAATGTAAATATGTGTGCACTATCAATAATAAATGTAAATATAAAATTAACCATCAAAGAAATCACCTAAACTTAAGTACAGGGGACGTCAGATTACTGTATACCATTTCATTTTTTTAATTAATAACTTTTTACATTTTTGATTAATAAAAGAACGATTTTAAGTTCCATGTTCTGTCATCTATTATTTCATTACTTTTCCTGATGTTTAGCGGTTTTTGGTATCGTTTGAGTGTCGGTATCGAGATATTTAGGCAGCTTATCGTATCAAAGTGAGAGTTTTGGTATCGTTACAACACTAATCAAGAGACAACAAGACAGATCGTGAAACTGTTTTCAGCTTTTTAATGCCGGTTTTGTTCCCTGTTCTTGTGGGATTCACAGTTTCTAAAAACCGAACGTAGTACCACTTGTGAGCTCCTTGTTAACTTATTGTCACCGAGCTGTCAGTGAAGTTGCGCCTTTTAAAACAACGCCTCTTTTTTGTGATACGCCTGCAATCCTTCTTGATGTAAACCACGTCTGCCTTTTGTGACTCAGTGTGTGAACTCCGTAGAGACAGACAGCGACAGGGATGCACCAGGTGATGGATCACTTAAAGAAAATGGTTAAAAAAAAATCTTTACTTTGGGACCCAATTAGAAGAGTTGTGTGTCAGGCGTCATATTGACCAGCTGAGCTGCATGTGTTTGTCAAAACAGAAAAAAGCTATCAGATTGTGTCTCTCTTCCCCCTCTGTCCCTCTGTCCCTCCGTCCCTCCATCCCTCCGATCCCAGCTAGCGTCTGCTGTCTCAAATAATCAGTCTCCATTTTGCAGCCCGTCAGCCGGCCTGTAATGATTATGTATCGCTGCTCATTCCAATCGATCTTCCTTTTTAAGAGAATTCATTTTTCTTTTCAACACGCCGTAGAAGTGAAGATATCAAACAGAGCCCAGTTATGACATGACATGCTTCCACTTGTGTCATCAGATTGCAAAGATTTGTGTTAGTTAGGGGCTGTCAAAGCTAACACGATAATTAACGCAAATTAATTTTAACGCCACTAATTTCTTTTTCTAAAGTGAAGATACTGGTTTCACATGAAACTAGAAAACCTAAGGAATCCATCGGTATCAACCATGTCATACCAGCTTGTCATGAAGAAGGTTAAATAATGCTACGAAGTTGCACTAAATTTTGGTGAGGAAAAACTGTCATGTCCATTTCCAAAGGGGTCCCTTGACCTCTGACCTCCAGATATGTGAATGTAAATGGGTTCTATGGGTACCCACGAGTCTCCCCTTTACAGACATGCCCACTTTATGATAATCACATGCAGTTTGGGGCAAGTCATAGTCAAGTCAGCACACTGACACACTGACAGCTGTTGTTGCCTGTTGGGCTGCAGTTTGCCATGTTATGATTTGAGCATATTGTTTTATGGTAAATGCAGTACCTGTGAGTGTTTCTGGACAATATCTGTCATTGTTTTGTGTTAATTGATTTCCAATAATAAATATATACATACATTTGCATAAAGCAGCATATTTGTCCACTCCCATGTTGATAAGAGGATTAAATACTTGACAAATCTCCCTTTAAGGTACATTTTGAACAGATCAAAAATGTGCGATTAATCACAATTAAATATTTGAATTGATTGACAGCCCTAATGTTATTGTTTATAACTAGGAGCATGCTGACAGCGTGGTTAGCTTAAACTCTTACTACCAGCTCCGTGCAGGATTATATTCTTTCATGCCGGACTGCAGATGTACAAAATGTTGATTAAATTGTTTTTTACAACAAAACCTGTCATTATCAAGTCACTCTGTAGTCAAGTAGGTGCTTAAAATGTAAATACTAATGAGCAATTGTATTTAGTGGAAATGTGTGTCCTCGGGGTGTGTTTGCATGCACACACGGACGCTTAGAGAAATTAAAGAGCAACAACAATAACGGTGTCAATCATGTGGCTCTCCAGAGGACAAATCTCCCTGCAGCACCTTGTCCTCCCTCCTCTGCAGCTTTCTGGGGGATTAGAGCTGCTTGTGTTTACTTCCAGGCTCCTATAATACAGTCCCTGCAGAGAGGAGCGCCACATAAAACACCTTCCTCCATATGGCCCTTCACTGGGGCTCTCGCTCTCTCTGTATGGACAGTGGCTGGTAATAAACCCAGCTGTGAGCGCTGCCCTTGGGTTAGCCTCACTGAGTGATGGGCCTGTTCTCGCCCTGCTCAACACACACACTCTCTACTCTATATACACACACACACATATACACTGACCACTTGTTGTATGATTGCTGAGTAGCTGAGACCACATGGGGAGAATTTTATTACACAGCTTTGTTGAATATTCAATTCTGATTGGTCAATCACGGAGTTCTACGGTCTGTTATTTCTTTATAACAGGCCGTTGCTATGTATAACAGACCGTTGCTATGTATAACAGACCGTTGTTATGTATAACAGACCGTTGCTATGTATAACAGACCGTTGTTACGTATAACAGACCGTTACTATGTATAACAGGTCGTTGGAATGTATAACAGGCCGTTGCTATGTATAACAGACCGTTGCTACGTATAACAGACCGTTGTTATGTATAACAGACTGTTGCTATGTATAACAGGCCGTTGCTATGTATAACAGACCGTTGCTATGTATAACAGACCGTTGCTATGGACGCAGTTCTGCTGTCGGACTCTGGCGGACTGTTTTCATGTCAAATGATTGATTTCTTTAGTAAGTAGCCGTGTAATAAGCGGGATAATGTACAGCTAGCGGGTCATTGTTGTGAAATAAACCCCTCCAGGGCGATGTCAGACCTGTCTGAGTTTATTTCACAACAATGACCGGCTCGCTTTACATTATCCGTTACATGACCTTTACCCGACTTTGGTTTATGGGTGTTGATGATGCACAAGCCATAATTCTTAAGCCTTAATTCTGTGAGTTGGAAGGTGTTTTAGGTGCTTACCTAATTTCTCCCCACGTGTGCTGTAAAATCTCAGACGTAACGATGGACCTTGAGAGTATTAGACCAACAATAACGTGCCTTTTCTTTTGGTTAATTGGGTTGGACATTTAGTTTGCCAGATGAAATGCTGACGCGCTCAACTAAAATCCTGTCATTAGTCAAAAATATGCTCAAATCATAACATGGCAAACTGCAGCCCAACAGGCAACAACAGCTGTCAGTGTGTCAGTGTGCTGACTTGACTATGACTTGCCCCAAAGTGCATGTGATTATCATAAAGTGGGCATGTCTGTTGACCGTTTTTCCTCACCAAAATTT
This sequence comes from Adelosebastes latens, assembly GCA_916700685.1. Classification (NCBI taxonomy): domain Eukaryota; kingdom Metazoa; phylum Chordata; class Actinopteri; order Perciformes; family Sebastidae; genus Adelosebastes; species Adelosebastes latens. Next base: position 76,814 of record CAKAKR010058057.1, read on the forward strand.
AGTGTAAATTCGTAGCGTTATTTAGCGTTCTTCCCGACAAGTTATTATGACATGGTTGTTACCGATGGATTCATCAGGTTTTCTAGTTTCATATTATCTTCACTCTAGCTTTAAAACTGAGCCCGCTACAATCTAAGAATCACAAGTTGCGTTAAGGCGTTATTATCACGTTACCTTTGACAGCCCTAGCCTTTACACATCATGGGTGTGACAAATAAATGACACGAAAATGCAAAATACTGCCCTTTGAATATTTAGTTATGCAATGTATATTCTATGTCCAGGGCTTTTATTGTGAAAGGTAAGAACGGAAGGAGAGGATCTGGTCTGCGCTGCCTTTGTCGAGGTTGAAAGGAGTAATAAAGTTTGCTGTCTTGGTTCGGCCTACGGAGCCTCAGTGTTGTTGTTGTAGTGTACGTATTGAATATGTCCAACGTGATCGGTTGATGCTTTTATTAGCGGTGCGAAAGCTCAGAAAAATTAACCTTGTTCTGTGTAATATTTGTATAATATTTAATAAAACGCCCCCGGTTTTAAAGGTCTTAAGAGGGAGAAATTAAAAGTCCAGCTTGTGATTGTAGGGATGCCTGCTTCACTATCTGTTTGGGAAAGTTTTTCGTGGGTGTAGTCTTTAATTGATCCGGACCCGTGCACGCTTGGCTCGGACAACAACAATGTGCTTTCCTCCCCTCTAAGCCTCAGATGTTGTGATCTGCTCTGATTACCGGTAAGCAGCTTAGTCCTGGCGGGTAGAAGTCCAGTATTTCACAACGCAAGGTGGAGAAGGTTTATGGATTTAAACGGGTGCAATGAAACAAGAACATCAAGGAATTTGGGGATCTTCCAGATGATGACAAACTGATGCAGACCTGCACTCTGAGACAGCAGTTTCTCTTCTAGAGGAGTGTATTGATTTTTAAAGGATAATTCAGTTTTATCACAACTTGGATCTCATCTTTGTAGTTTTGGCCGTCATGTCCAACTCTGCACCACATTAACTGCTGAAATCTGGGAACACAGAAAGTTAGATGGGCAGAGAACCACGAGCAGGTTTAAAAAAAAAAAAAAAAATGTTAGCTGAACTTATTTGGAAAGGAAAAGAAAAATTAAGCGGTAAAATCGTGACCCAAACTGTCGTAGGAGGACCTACTAACTTTATTTATTATTATAACTTTATTTGAGCATAGTCTACTAATATTTAGTGAGAAATTATAAATATTCAGAGTTATTTGAAAAAGGCTAAAACAAAATGAAAATAAAAGAAATAAACATGACTAAACAAATAAATATAAAAGGCAGTTAATTGAAACAACCTCCGCTCCCTGCTAATTAGTTATTATCTGTAAACTAATATTCTCTTGAATGTGTTTTTGTAAAGTACAGTTTTGTGAAAGCCCTCTGGCTGAGATCAACATCTGTGTAATTGTGTGTGTGTGATGACAGTGTGTGTTTGGGTTCAGCCCAGTTGCCGTAGCTCGTCGTTGGCCGGCGGCCGTTTATTAATGGATGGGATGGAGGGTGTGTTGGACGCCCTCCAAGAATCAAAGAAGAATTGAAAGTACGAGCCGGTGCATTAATCTGCCTCACCGCTCCTAATGTCCCGTCCTGCGGCAGTCAGACACCTCTACAGCGTTGTTAAAGCTGCCACTGCATTTTCATAAGCAGATGGGCGGGGGGGGGGGGGGGGGCGGCTGTAAACTGGGATGGTGTTTGGAGACGAGGGCATTGTGATAAAGTATGGATAAAAAGGCCTTCAGTTTCTTTATGTCGTGCGGGTCAACAGACGTTTCCTACCCCAGATTAATCGCAAATTAATCACACATTTTTTTATCTGTTCAAAATGTACCTTAAAGGGAGATTTGTCAAGTATTTTTATACTCTTATCAACATGGGAGTGGACAAATATGCTGCTTTATCTCTGTAAAGGGGAGACTCGTGGGTACCCATAGAACCCATTTTCATTCACATATCTGGAGGTCAGAGGTCAAGGGACCACTTTGAAAATGGCCATGCCAGTTTTCCTCGCCAAAATTTAGCGGAAGTTTGTAGCGTTATTTAACCTCCTTCCTGACAAGCTAATATGGCATGGCTGGGCATCGCCATTTTCGGTTTTGGCTTTGCCATCTTGGTTTTTGGTGTTGCCATCTCGGTTTTTGGCGTTGTCATCTTGGTTTTTTGGCGTTGTCATCTTGGTTTTTGGCATTGTCATCTTGGTTTTTGGCGTTGTCATCTTGGTTTTTGTCTGTTGTCTTTTGGTTTTTGTGCGTCTGTTTGTCCGTATGTCCGTATGCCATGGTTGGTACCAATGGATTCTTTAAGTTTCTTAGTTTCATATGATATCATAGCTTTAAAACTGAGCCCGCTGCAACCTAAAACCGCAAGTTGCATTAATGCGTTAAAGAAATTAGTGGCGTTAAAATGAATCTACGTTCAATTATATGTTGCAGTGGAACATATAATTGATTTCTTATCAATATACTGTATGTTCTTTGGTGAAGTACGAGCAGCTCAAGCTTAAGTCCAGTACTTAAGTACATATAAACTTATTTCCTTCCCTCGTCCTGCTCCTAAATCTTCTTCACCTGAGTCTCGTCTGCATGACCACAGCACTTCCATTAAACCCATTAATCCCATTCAGACAACCCACTCCCTCTCTCTGTGTCCCCCATGATGACTGTCCACTGTCCAGTGTCCACAGGTCCACCAACACACCTCAGCGCTCTGTCATGTCAGCGCTGCGGCAACATATATTATCTGATGTCAGCGTGCATTAGGCGGGAGGCAGATGAGGGCCGTTAATGCTTATTAGTGGACTCATTTACACTTAATTGGCTCTCAGAGCTGCAGCTGTATAATGTTTTACTGACTGTACCGAGGCCTGTTTACCAACTCATAAATGTATTCTAGGTGTAGTGGAGCAGTTGACTTTTCAATAGTATTGCAATATTGCGACAGCCCTATTTGCATTTCTGTGTAATGTCTTGTTACTTATCGGCATATATATATATATATATTTATATATATATATATGGATGTATTGGTTGAACTCTACTCAGT
>CAKAKR010058058.1:0-18682 GCA_916700685.1 Adelosebastes latens
CTAACAAGTGCCTTTAATTGTATTTAGTGTGACTATTCCTATGTCTGTAACCTGCTAAGTCTATTCATCTAGGCAAAAAATAATGTTTATTAAAATGTATGTAAAAAATACAACCTAAATAGTGCATTAAAACAAATCAGTAAGATAATGTAAAAGAAAGGTGAAAAACAGCTATATAATGTATCTTTAAACAGTAAATTAACTGTAAAATACTGTGAAATTAATAAAGTTCAAACTGTATTTTTCATTAACAGTACAAAGCTGTACATTTCAGCGACAGTATAATAATGTTAATGTTACAGTAACATAAAGGCAACCCTGCTGCCAGTTCTTTACTGTTATTTTACTGGGAAATTCTTAACAATGTGTAAATCATGTCTCCATTCTCGCAGATCAATAACATTTCCAGTTATTTCTAAAGTGTGTGCGGTGTGTGTGTGTGTGTGTGTGTGTGTGTGTGGGTGGCTGCTGGGGTGGGGTGAATGCTGAATGTGTGACATAATCTCCTTAACTCGTCCTAATCCTCCTCATTCACTGATAGCCTTTACACAAATATAACCAACATCATGGTTGCCCAGGGTTGCCTTCTTTCACTTTTTTTTTGTATTAGTGACTCTCTTCTCCTCCAACAGTCAATGAAATGACGCTTACAAAGGGGCCAGTGGATTGTGTATCTGTTTTTTTTTGGGTGGGAGCTCAGCATCAGTATGCGGATACTTGACATACTATAGGAGAGACTTAAACAACGAGAGACGAGTGAGAGTCCAGCAGAAGTCACTATGGAACAATACTGGTGCTCTGAATGTCTTAAACAATGAGAAAACACAAGGCAGCTGTAAATAGCATGTTGCTCCAGGTTTTCACACCTGTTGATTCTTATTTTTTCCAACTCAGACTGACATTTAATGATGTGGAAATTGTGATAGAATAGGATGATGACTGAATTGTACACTGTTTTTTTTTGTTTTTTTTAATTGATTATATGTATATGTGTTTTTGTATGTGTATATACTGCTTGTGCGTATATGTGTATGCATGTATATATGTATACAGTATATATATGTATGTATATATAAATAGATTTTATTTTATTTTATTGTTTTAAATTGTATTTCTTTTACTTGTGTATATTCTTTTTACTTATATATCTATTTTTTGTATATAATATGTTTTTCCTGTATCCATACTGGCTTATTTTATATTAATATTAGATTGATTAAGTTTCTTTGTACCGAGAATGTTTATTATTTGGGACGTTTGTGAATGTTTGTTCTGTTGTTTTAAAATGAACAAAAACAATAAATATAATATTGAAAAAAAATTATGTGGAAATTATCATAACATTACTTCTTTAATAGAAATATGATAAAAAATTACGATTTTTTGCAATTTACAGTATACTGATTGTTCTTCCAATAGACATGCAGTCTCCAACTGGAGGCCAGAGTTTAACCATCTTTTTTTACGCGCTGCCATCAGGCCCCAAACCGACCAGGCGTGAACCAATTGGCTTTAGGGAGAAGTCACAAAGCTCCAGAGAGCAAATAATGGGGAGAATCTGAGCTGACCAAAGAGCCACGCAGCCGTGCATCCTTTAAAAGTGATGATATAGTCAGTCATCTTATAGCCCACAGACACTGCTGGTGTTCAGCTCAGGATGTGATTGTTGCCTCAACAGTGACGAATCAGCTGTTTTGATGACAGTCAGAAAAATGTGAATGTGCAAAAACAAACAGAAAACCTTTCTCCTATATAATATTTATACTTTATAGTCTTTAATAGTGATTAAACTTTCTATATAAGTGAAACATGTGTGCAGCCTGATTTCAGCACCACGGACAGTTCTTCAACAGGAGTCATTAGATGCACCTGTCCACTTATTCAACATCTAAAAGGGGCCTTATACTTTTTGATTTATAAGTAATAAAAAGATGTGTGAATCAGCAAAGATGCAGTTCACACTTGAGTTGAAAATGTAAAGTAATTTGTATTTTCATGCAGTCAGTGTTTCCTTTATATAGAAACATAAAAATAATCAAAGGTAAATCCTAAGCAATTGGAGCCTTATTTTAAAGCTAAATCATGACATTATAATGATATTCGACATTTGTTCTATAAGGGAACAAACTAATCTACAGGCTTTCATCTTCATTCGTGCGCTGTTTATTCCTTGTATATATGTGTGCAGTGTTTTTTTCTTTTAATACAATGCACGATTTGAGAGCAAAGCAAAAATGTCATTATGTTTGCATACTGACAATAGAGTTCTTGAATTGAATTGGACACCATCAACAGGCTGTTTTTTTAATGTGTTTTCATTGTTTTATTGTTTGTTTTGTTGTATTTACCCAGGACTCCATGGACTGCAGTACTGACTGAGTGGAGTGACCTTGTGACATAAAGTAAGTTGACTTTAATTGGCCTCAATAAGACAGAGAAAAATGTATCTATATATGTTTGTTTTTTGTTTACATACATGCCACTGAGTTTGTTTTGTGTAACTTATTAGATAAAGACAAGTGGACATTTTGTTGTAGCATTTGTGCAAGTATTTCTTTTTATCTTTACACCCAGGCTTTAGTCTTTTTTTCACCCATAATGATAACAAACCCATTTTAAGACAACCCAATATATCTCATAACAGATCACGTTATTCACAAGTATAAAGATTTCAACTGTGTCCTTTCAAAGTAGTTGTTCATGCAGTCATAAGTCATAGCAGCCGTCTGACCAGCTGAGATGAATGACCTTTAGCTAGGTTTTTAGTATAGGCTACTGGTGGCCAGTGGTGGAATGTAACTAAGTACTTGAGTAACTTTTATTCTCCCAAGTTCTAGCATCTCAAATGTGAGGATTTGCTGCTTCTTTTAATTATTATAATTATGTTTTTTTCTTCATAATGTTGATGTCTGGACTATTTGGTTGAACAAAACAAGCATTGTGAAGGTGTTGCTTTGGCTACTTCTCGTTTTCTCTATTTTCTGATTTTTTTTTTTTTTTTACAAACCAAAAAAATGACTCAACTAATCAAGAAAATAATCATCAGATTAATCCATAATGAAAATAGATGCAGTCCGATGCAAATAATTAGCTTCACCTCAAGCAGCTACAGCAGTAAAATACTGCTTACACATGAATGCATAGTAATAATCTAATATATGACAGTATTAAGTCACATTTTTCTGCGTTGAGTACTTTTACTTTTGATACTTTAAGTACATTATCCTGATTATACTCACACACTTCACTTAGGTATTTTTTACAGTGTGATATTGACCTGAATACTTCTCCCACCACTGTTGGTGGCCCAGTTGAATGTGTCACACTAGTGTTGTTGCCATACAGAAGTTTATCAAGAGTCAGCTGTTCTTGGTAATCACAGTAAACCCAGTGAGGTGAGATCCCAGTCCCTCAGGACCACCACACCAGTGACTTTACCCCAGTCTGCACCATCTCCTCCACTGGTGCGTAATCTACATCCAGACACACCTCTGCCACGCACACATGCAAACTCGTGCACACTCCCATTTAAACACCAATAAGGCCTCACCGTGGAAGAGTCCCCCCAAGAAAACCCATACCCAGAACCCAGAAAACCCACAAGTCGGTGCGGTGCAGTTGGACGCTCTGACAAATCTATTTGGGGCAAATTGTCAGTGAGAAACTTCCGCTCGAACTGCCGTGGACAAAACTGACTGTTGGGGAGAGCAAATCCCGCTGCATGAGGGTGGGGGACAATGGGGGGCGAATGTGTTGATGTGCGGCCGGTGGCTGGGGAGGGACAATGGACGGATTAGTCAGTCCTCTGGCTGACTGATTTGAGATGGCTCCTCTCAGCCTCTCACCGTGGGGAGTCCCATTGTCCCGCTTCTGATTCCCACTTCTCACAAACTCCAAACAAAAGTCAATCTCTTTCTCAAGGGGTGGGGGGAAATATCGACCCGTGTTTCAGCTGGGGAAAGTGACTCAAAAACTTATTTGCAAGAGATGACTCTCTAACTCCCCGTCCACTTTTTTATGTCTTTTTTCCCTCCTCTCTGCCTCCTCATTTGCAGTCTTTATAGCCCAGTATGGTGGTGGTGGTGGATAGATGCTGAATGATTTCAGACTGGAGTGGGGCTGGGGCACCTGTTGGAGGCTTAGAGGCGGCTTTGCGGCCAGGGTCATTAATATTAAAATATACAGAGATGCCATCACGGGCTGGTCTGAAATCGGTCTGATGTCGCCCCTGGGTTCCCTCTCTGGATGGACCTCTGCTTTCAGTCACTCTTGAAGAGCCTTCTTTTCTTTTTTTCTGTCTTCTCTCTTTCTTTTTTCCCTCCCTGAAAAGACTCGTTAACAAATTATGACAGCTGAGTAGAGGGGCTTAGTCTGTTCACACTGCAAAGACAAACATGTGAGAGCCAAAGGAGCCCGCAATGTCATCAATGTATCTACAGTTCATTTACTATTCGGCCTGAATCTGGTGGTGGTGGTGGTGGTGTGTGAAAACGAGAGGGTTTGCTAGAGTTGGAAAAACAGGTTTCAGTCATGCAGAGGTGACACGTTGACTAGATTTGTGGGTGAAATGTATGTGAAATATCCCAAAGCTTTAATTTTTTTTGAATATGAAGTTGATAAAAACAAGATTTGCTTTGAGGAGTCAGGTTATAGTTTAATTATGGAGTAAGGTGACAGGTTGGACTTCTTTACTCGAGCTATTAATCTGTTTTTTCTCTTTATATATGTGTATTGATGTGGCTGTTTGATTTGCACTGGCATAGTTTTGATTTTAAGACCATAGTTTAATTTCATGTTACATGTTTTATGTCTGTCTTTTCTTGGATCCATGTTGGAAATTAGTGCTCTTTGGTGTTTCCATCACACCCTCCGCCTCTGCTTTCCTTCAGTCATTCTCCAATAATGAGGATAATATTTCACAACAACATTAAGGGGTTAATCTATAGTGGAACATTCACACTGTAGTGTGAATATAAGTTTAAATTATACAGTAAGAAGGTACACAAATGGGTGAACTTTGTAAGAAAAGTTTACGATAAAGCAAATCTGACTGTTGTAATTACATTTTACAGTTGTTATGTTATTTTATTCAAACTTTTTAATACTTTTCTATGTCTGTATGCACATTATGATATATGGGAGGGGTCCTCAAAGTTTTTGAGTCCAGGAACTCCTTACAGGGAAGAACATTTTCCAAGGATCCCCCTCACGATTGTAACACAGACTAAGCATATGATTACTACCATTTGTACTCTTAGATGCCAGTGGAACTATTTGTTTTCTAAAACTTCTCAAACTAAATACTTCAGACCTGTTTCATAGTGATAAACAGAAACACACACTGTATCTCCACTGGAGGTTTCAAGTGTGAAGTTTCCACTTCACACTTGTGTAAGTGGCACATTTGACCATGTTCAGCTCCAAACTAGTTGTGATGTCACAAAGTCCTGCTCCATGTACACATCTTAACCTCAGATTTAAGGTGATCACAGATTTCCTCTTCAGCAGATGAACATGAAAACAGCCTCAAACTCTGCACAGTAAAGGTCAAACATCCAAGTGGAGAAACAATAAGCAAAACACCTTGTTTAACAATTTGCTCAGTGGCCCAGTTTTGTGTATATGTGCCGTCCATGCACACACACAGTTTCTAGATGTCTTTAAAAAGCAGCAGCAGTGTGAACGGCGGTCTCGGCCGTCAGACAGATTAACCACAGAATGGCTGTCGTCAGCATCGCTTCACCTGGAGTCAGTCTGACAGTCATTCTGCTGTTTATCCTGCTCTGTTCAGCAGTCAGTCTCGCTTCTCCTGATGTTATCCAGCCGGCTCCACAGGTCAGGTTCAGCGGTCACGGTCCGGGGTCACGGTTTCCACTCATCATTAACCCTGCGGCACAGGAGCTGTCATCAGGAGGCTCACACTCACCTCGCGGGTCTTAATACACACCCAGACAGCCAGACACACTGGGGATGGTGGCTCATTGAGAGAATCAGGGCATGTGACCTTCCCTGTATTCAGACTGGGGCGTAATGTGTGTGATGAGGCTCTTTGGAGAGCAGATCTAGGTCAGAGTATGAGTGTGTGTCAGGTGACATGATGAGAATATTGATGAGCATGTGGCATTTGTAGGTTAGTGACAATATTCTTTGTGTATCTAGTCCTTTACACCGGATGATATGTGGTCAATTTAGTTAAGAAAATCTAGGACAACATTGCTGTGATTTTGGTATAAGATGTCAAAGAAGATTAGAACTCGAAAGTTTTCATATAACGAGAGGTCGACTGTGTATACATGCAAATTCCCTCTAAAGAGGAGTGAAAAACAAACAATGGAAGAAGCTCTAATTGGATCTGAGTCCAATCTAATGCACATGAGGTAGACATAGGAAAATGAAATCATGTGACGGAAAAGGTTGAATTCCTGTACACTGTCAGCGCTGAGTTTGTTAGAGACAACATTTTGGTCAAGGACCTTCATCAGGACAGTATGAAGCTTTAATAGCCAGTATTGTCATGGTTACATGATTACAAACAAGACCAGTGCCTATTGACGGCATATTGGTCTTCCTCAGCGTCAAACACACATATAGACAAGTGAAAAAGTGAAAAGCTTCAATCACAAATGTGAGAGTGATGCAACTTTTAGCTCCCTCATTACACCTGTAAACACTGGTGAATGAACACTGTCTCAAAGGTAATGGTGGTGCAAACATATTGTATGCATTTTATTCTTTTTTTGTCAATTAAAACTATGATTTCATTCAATTTTTAATGTTTTTCAAATTTCTTTTTGATTTATTTTATTTTCTTATTTACTTGCCATTTACTTGGTCCCTACTTTATACAAATAAAAAACTACATGACATATACATATTTACATTACTGTTACATTTGACACAGTGTTCATTCTTTGTATGGTTTCAGGTGTAATGAGGGAGCCAGATGTTGCTGCAAAAATTCTCATGCGGCCTACCTACCTGCCTGTCTACCTGTGTGCCTGCATGCACTCTGCCCACCTTCCACAAGCTGCTAGCTCCACAGCTGTGAGTACTAACAATAGTCGTGTTCGTTGTTTACATTCATGAGTGGCTGTTGAGGGAGGCCTGAAGCGATGGACTGTCAGTGTTGCAGACTTGGCGACTTTCTCACTAGATTTATGGACTTTTGGAGTTAGTGCTGCTAAAGCTACTTTCATTGGAAAAGAGTTGGCAACACTGAATTGGGTTTTTTGGTTGGATCATTTTTAAAAATCTAGTGTACTCTGATGTGTGTTTCTCAAGATCAACGACCCTGCCTTGTAAAGTGGTTTTCTAATTACTTAATACTTTGTGGAATTGTTAAAGAGTAAAATGTTGAATTGTTGCAAAATAATATTAATATTTAATTTACCACTTAATTTTTTTGCAACCATTCATGCACGGAAATAGCTACCGGGACATCGCAAATATGCTCCTTGATTGTCAGTTGTGAAGCATAAACTATAACAAACTAAAAATCCATTAGAGATTAGAATTAATAAGGGTGGGAATCACCAGAGGCCCCACAATACGATATTATCATAGTACTTAAGTCACGATACAATCTTATTGCGATTTTAAACATTTTGCGATATGCTGAGTATTGCGATAAGATATATTGCAATTTATTTATTTATTTATTTTCAACTAAACATTATGAATTTTGTCGACATCTGTTTTATCTAATAAGATACAGTTTTCACTCTGTTCTTCTCAGATTCTTCATCCACATATCTTGAGGTCAGAGGTCAAGGGACCCCTTTGAAAAAATGGCGATGGCAGTTTTTCCTTGCCAAAATTTAGCGTGACTTTGGAGTGTTATTTAACATTCTGCTCAACAAGCTAACAGGACATGGTTGGTATCAATGGATTCCTTAGGTTTTTCTAGTTTCATATAATGCCAGTATTGTCACTAGCTTTAAGACTGAGCCCGCTACAACCCCTGAAAGACAGAATAGCAGCCGGGCCCACCGTTGGATTGTTAAGAGGTTAAAAGTTTATATAATAAAAGATCGATACTTGACGTCCATGTATCGATGCAATATTGCCATGCAAAATATTGCGATACTATGCTCTATCGATATTTTTCTCCCACCCCTAAGAGTTAATATAAGTGTGCATTGCTCTTAGTATGAATGTAATTTCCTTTTTGTTTGCACCAGTAAAAATATTAGGACCGTGCTTAAAACTTTACTTGTAAGTAAAAAATAAACCCTTCAATTTATAATAAAACATATTTATAATAAAATATGACAACACAAGGCATGTTGTCCAGTTTTAAGGAATGAAATGGCAGCAACAGAATGCGTGTTATGTGAAGACATTTCATACCTGTGTTTCAGTAGGACTGTGTTTCTCTTTTCAACTTTGAAAGATAAAGATGAGGAGTGATGAAAGCGGCTGGAAGACATGGGGTCCTTTAGAAACACCCAAACAATGACGGGGGCAAAGAGGCACTTGCTTTTTTTTCTCATATTCACCACATTTTCTCAATCGTCCACCCCACCACCCCGGAGCTCACTGCTTTCCCATCCTCAAATTCCCTCAAAGTTTCAGATGCTCACAACTCCACAATGCCCAGATGCTGTCCTTTGGCCCTTTACCCCCCTCAACCCAGAGCTATCATTCATAACCTTTCTGTGGAGCTGCGAGTGAAAGAGGTGGGATAAGGGAGAGAGAGGGGGAGTGGAGAGCAACATGGCAGCTTATTTAGAAGACTTCCTTTATTGGAACATGTGCAAGCAGTTCACTCACAAAGGACTTAAATAGGATATTTTCTGTTCCCTATAGTTGCTTTCCCCTTTTAAGTGCCGAGGCAAAAAAAGTAAGTTTACAACTCCCTCCTCAATGGGGGCTCTTCACTCTCAGGTTGCGGGGACCTGAGTGACCTAGGAAAGTTAATTAGGAGGCGAACAAAGAGCGAGCTGGAGCAGAATGCCTAGCCTCTCCTCCAGCCAAAGATGTCATCCATTAATTAGGAAAATCTTTAAGGTGGCCTTATTGAATTTACAGAAAGCCCTGTGGTTGGCGGGCAACAGTTTTTTGATCAAGCCCTGACTCAAACAATGCCTTTCTGGGGGTTAAAAAAGAAGAAAAAGGGAGGAGATTGGTGGTAGAAGAAGAGAGGGGAAAGGGGGGGGAGAAAAAGAAACGTATGGGTTTGCAGTACAGTTTAATGTGTGTGTGTGTGGGGGGGGTGGCTGCCGATTGTGACAGCTCAGATTCACATGGGTATGGGGGGCATAGTTTGGGGATGATGTCATGCAAAGGCAACCTGGGGGCTTGGGAAGCAAGGAGGAGGGGGTGCTGAGCTTGAGCCACAGGGGCCACTCAAAGTTAACATCGCTGCGTGCATCTGGGCCAAATCCTTTTCTTCTGGCCCAGGAGAGGCTTTCCTGAACGCCAGGCCCTCCACCACTCCTCCCACCGCCTCGTTCACAAATCAGGGCTTGCTTTAAAGCTAACCCCTCGCTAACAGACTAGCTAACTGCCTTTTCTTTCCAGTCTAACTGCCTATTCATCCCTGGCCCACTATGAATAATATAGCTGGATAACACCGAGCTGTTCCTCTGCTTTTACAAACTTTGTCTATTCAAGTATCAGCTCTCGTTTTGTGTCAACAATATTCTGTATTTAAACCTTGTTTGACATTACTTTATTTTGAAAAAACAAAATGATTTCCACTTGGGATTTAAATTCCACAACCTGATTAAGTCTGTCTACTTCTACTTCATGGTTTTGTTGTTGTTTTCTTCCTTGTAATTTCATTCTATATTTAATGATATTTATAGGGAGCAAAAGGTTTAGGCAACTTGTACTTTACTGTGAATTTATACCTGATGGTGCCAGCGTATTTTAAGAGGCCTCATTTTGGCAGAACACTTCTCATTTCTGTCTCAGGTGCTCCACGTTTGAGTTTCGCTTTTTCCAACAAACTGTTATTACAAATAAATTGGGATTTAAAGAAGGTATATATATTTATATTTTAATTTGGCTTTCAATCACTGTTAGAGGTGCCCTGTAGAGATTTTGTCCACCAGTGGTGCTATAGAGCAGTGTTTTGTTGTGTTGTTTATTTCTCCATGCACATGTAAGCACAGACAGCCCGTTCTCATTCCCAGGGCGTCAAATACCGACGCTTTGTCACGGCCATCGGCGTTAGATACCGACGCTTAAGGCACTCTTTAGCGTCGGTATGAGACGCATCAGGCTTTCCATTAGCTACAATGTAAACCCATCTGCGTCAATATAAATGCTCAGGGAAAGTGTGCCGTGAGTGTGGTGCCGTAGCTTTAAGAGTGAAAAGACACACATCGGGTGGGCGGGAGGGGAGGTGGATGAGTCCAACAAACACAAGGCTTTCATCCAGGAGACCGCTGTTTGTGTCCCGTGCGTCACGTTATAATCAGCCGTTTGTTTGTGTCCTACAACGTTCAGTGTCATTTTCACTGTACAAACGTAGTTGTTTTAAGCCCAACCATGTAGATTTTCCAAAACCTAAATATAGTGGTTTTATTGCCTGAACCTAATTTGTTTACTTGACAACATTAAACACGTATTTACTGCGACCGAAAAGAGTGACGCTGAGGCGTCTGACAAAGCGCCAGTAAGGATGTATGATGAGTTGGGATGAGAACGTGTTGGCACAGAGGTGACATCATGCACATTTCTAGTGAGGAGGACGGTAATGCATTTCAAGAGGTTGTAGAAGTAATGTGCCATAAAAAGCAGCAATGCACCGATGAAAGATGAGAAGAAGAAGAATAACGTCACAAGCTGATGCAGCAGTCTTGTTTATTAAATGTTTTATGCTGTAAAAGAAATGCAATCAGCATGTTTGTTAAGTCTTAGGCGTGTAGTGAAGTTTGTTGAAGGATGTAGGCTCAATTAAAACTCCAAAAGGGTACCTTTAAATTTATGTAATGAATGATATTTTTAGAATTTTTTTCAAAATAGCAAAGTTAATATTGTGGCCAAAATTAAACCTTATATAAAAACAATATCTGAAATAAAAAATATATTTGAAATGTCCTCTTAGTGGCCTTGATGTTGTGTTGGTGGTTCATCAAAAACAAACAAAAAGACATGAGTCTCAACAAGTAATTTAGTCTTGCCTCGAAAATATAGTTTTTTAAGAAGAAGTTAATTCATGTGTTTACTTTCAGTGAAATTAAAAATTTGAAAAAAAAGTCAGAATATGTTGCTGATTCCACTCAAAATAATGTCACTTAACAGGAAGGCACATTTTTTTTTAGCAGTGAGCTGCATCATATTATAGTTGTAGAGATAGTTTAACTTTATTTTAGATTTTTTTAGTTTACTCACCTTTTTAAGCAGGTAAACAAACTTTATTCTATTAAATACTGAATCAAAAACATAAATCAACTTGGCTTTGTTTACACTGGTAACAGTAACCCACTCATAAATCACTGGAACCAGCAAAGAGCAAAGAAAAAAACACCAGTGCGGGTCTGAAAGTCACATGCATGCTCATGCTATATGCTGGCATGCTGTCTGTCCATGTGTCTCCTGGGACATGAACCCCTCACCCCACCCCCTCCTGGGGGACTAATTTGAGGGGCGGGACGATGTGTTTTGTTGCTTGTCAGAAACAATCAGTCTCGGCCCATTACATTTACAGCACGTCGTGCTTTCAGTGCTGTAACGCGCTGAGCTCTGAGAGGGGGAAGATGGCTCTGAGAGGAGAGAAATCATAAATCTACTCAGAAAAAGTTGACAAACAAATGTGAAAAAGGGTAAAAATAGTCAAATTGCAAATGTTGCTCCTTTGTAACTTGATAAATAATTTTTCAACTAAAGTTGCTTTGGTGTGTTTTCCCCTCAACATGTAAGATTAAAGTGAATAACAACTTTATTTAGTGCGCCCCGTGCTGCCCCCACCCCTCTCTTGTCCTCTGTCCCGGCCCACCCGTCCTCTCCCTGTTCTGTTTGGGCACTGGAGGTTGTCAGTCGGGGTTTATGTCCAGTTCACTGGAGCTGAAAGAAGTCAGTTTCATGTCTTGTTATGGAACAAGACGTCTCTGCCTCTCAGGAGTGATGAGAAGTGGTCTGGGTGAGCCGGGTGAGCAGGGAGCGGGACCGTCCCCTGGAGGCGACCAGCAGTGAGGAAGTCAAAGCGGCTTTTGTGTCGCTGCTGTCGGCTGCGTGTTTGGTAATTATCCCCCCTCTATATGAGCACGGACCTGGCTTTCCAGGAGTGGTCCCAACCCTACCGGCCCACGGAAGAGTGCACAACACACCGTCAACAAAGATTAACTTCTCACAGTGCTTCAGAGATGCCTGATTGAGGGAGACACGGAAAATACTGGAACCCTCTCTTGTGTGACGTACTGGTGATGAGCAGATCTGTGCAGTCAGACTGTTTCAAACGGTTGCAGTGATTAGATAGTGACACCTATAGAGCTGATAGACCAGTCACAGAGAGGCCCTCCATCCTTCTCCTCTTCTTCATTTTTACTCTTATCCAGTAGAGGAGGAAACATTCAGGTCAGTTACCACAATGTGAAAATACATGCAAAAGTGCTGCAATAAAATCCTACTTAAAGGAACAGTGAGTAGCATTTCGGGGATCTATTAGCAGAAATGGAATATACATTAATAACTATGTTTGTGTAAAATCACCTGAAAATAAGAATCGTTTTGCAACCAGAAGTGACACTAGAGGGTGGAGCTAAGTACAACCGAACGCTGAATAAGACATTTTCTAGGCGACCTGTCAATCGCAAGGTAGCCACGCCCTAAAGCATCCCCTGCTTTATGGTCTATTTGACTCTAAATGGGACCATAATTTACTAAACGAACATCATGCTGTATTGAAGAAGACTTGAAACTAGTGATTGACACCATAAACTCATGTTTACAATGTTTCCTGAGGTACTAAATCAAGTGAAAGTAGGCTAATTTTCTCATAGACTTCTATACAATCGGCAACTAGAGGAGCTGCCCCCTGCTGGCTATTAGAAAGAATGCAAGTTTAAGGCACTTACGCACTTTTCAGACCCGGAGTTGCACACTGTATTTAACTGAAACCATCTGAGATGTTTAGAGGAGAAATCCCTCTGTGGTGGAACTGCTAACTACACATAGACATCTGAAATATGACGAGGGGCCCCAACGAGACAATGCTTTTTATTGTAAGGGGCCACAAGCCAGAAAGGTTGGGAACCACCTGGCTTATATATCTTAAACTGAACTAGTAACTACATTTTATTACAAGAAATGCAGCACAGTATTTCTCTCTAAAATATGGTGGAGTTGAAATATAAAGTTACGTAAACCACATACTGTATGTATATACAGTAACTTAAATTACCAATACAATAGTTATTCACTCTTTGCACTCTTTAGTTGTATTTTTAATGAACAATATAGGTAGATAAATAAATAGAAATGTCCATTTGTTCTTCATATACTGTATGCATCTATTTTTTCAGTATTAATTGCCTGCACACATGTGTTTATTACTTAAACTACCTAATTAACTTAAAGTTGTAGGCCTATGTATTTAAACATACTTGGCCAATAAAGTTGATTCTGATCTCATCTTCAGCATCACCCTCCTCATCTTCCTCATTGATCACCATCACTATCATTATCAGCATTTTTAAGCCTGGTCACTCATCGTGTTCATAATGTTCCTCATCCTCATCAGCAGCACCACCACTTCCATCACCATACATATCATTGTCATCATCTTCATCAGCATCTCTGTACTTACTCATCATCATCACCCTCATTCTAATCATAACCCCATCATAGTCTTCTTCTTCTTCTTCTTCTTCACTACCAGTTCTACATACATATCATACTTACCATTACTGTCCACTTATCCTTGGCGTCACCATCAGGGTTCAGCTTCATCATCTTCTCTAACCATCATCATCATCATCTTGCAGTCTGTTTGTGTTGCCTATGTGGTCTCAGAAGAAAATAAACAGTCTAGCCTTTATTATATTACATATTTGTCAACAATATCTTCCCACAAACACTCTAGCAATTAATTTGTGGGAAGCAAACTGAGGGGCGTGCATCCGTTCCTTCCATTAAAACTCCCTCATTTTAACCCGGCTCAGCTCGGTCCCTTTTCAAAGGCGCAGAATAGGCCCGCCTTGATCTGCATCAATTGTCATCCCGGGGCTCAGGGGCACTTCGGCGGCCAGTATAGCGGGCGAAGTCAGGGCTAATCCCTGGAAAAGGGGAGAATCACGGGAGAGGAGAAAAGCAACAATAACCAAGTCAAGCGTATAAAATGAAAGCGAAATCTCTATTATCACTCCCCGCAATTCCCAGCAAAGTGGTGAAAATCAGGGTTAGTTTGTGATTCGAGTCAGACGCGGAGGGAAGAATATGGGGGTCCCCGCGGGTTGGGAGACTCACACGACGAAAAGGGCAATATTCTGGAGAAAAGGGGAAGAAGAAAGCCCCTCTCCCATCCCGACATAACCATTAAATGCAGTCTGACTTTATGTTGTATAGAGAGGGGGGAACAAGAAAGGAGGCACAGTTCTCCGATGAAAGAATGAGGTTTTTGGCGGATTAGGGACGGCCCGAAGGATGAAGAATAACTTCTGCATAACTTTACAGCTATAGCCTATTTTCTCTCCCCACGCCAAGAGCCAAGTTTAAGGCTGAACCGGTTTGAGTTAACCCTTTTGGGATTGTCCAGTTAGAGACTTTCTTTCACAAGGATTCAAATCACAATCTCAGATACCAAACAATCGTTACCTTATATCTTATAAAGATGCTAATAAAATCATGTTTTAAGGATTTTAAAAATACATTTGGTTACATTTAGGGCTGTCAAAGTTAACTCGCTAATAACGCGTTAACACAAATTAGTTTTAACGCCACTAATTTCTTTAACGCAATATCGCAATTTGCGATCTTTAGGTAGCGGGCTCAGTTTTAAAGCTAGAGTGAAGATACTGGCATCATATGAAACTAAAAAACTTAAGGAATTCAACCATGTTTTACCAGCTTTTCGTGAAGGAGGCTAAATAACGCTCCAAACTTACACTAAATCTTGGCGAAAAAAACTGGCACGGCCCTTGACCTCTGACCTCAAGATATGTGAATGAAAACTCTGAGATGAACAGAATCTGTATCATATTAGATAAAACAGAGAAAAAAGATTGAAAAAAGGTAATAAATTGTAATATATCTTATCGCATCTTATCGATACCATGTCATTCTAGCTTGTTGCGAAGGAGACTAAATAACACTCTAAATTTATGCTAAATGTTGGTGAGGAAAAACTGGCATGGCCATTTTCAAAGAGGTCCCTTGACCTCTGACCTCCAGATATGTGAATGAAAATGGGTTCTATGGGTACCCACGAGTCTCCCCTTTACAGACATGCCCACTTTATGATAATCACATGCAGTTTGGGGCAAGTCATAGTCAAGTCAGCACACTGACACACTGACAGCTGTTGTTGCCTGTTGGGCTGCAGTTTGCCATGTTAGGATGTGTGCATATTGTTTATGCTAAATGCAGTACCTGTGAGGGTTTCCGAACAATATTTGTCTTTGTTTTGTGTTGTTAATTGATTTCCAGTAATAAATATATACATACATTTGCATAAAGCAAGCATATTTGCCCACTCCCGTGTTGATAAGAGTATTAAATACTTGACAAATCTCCCTTTAAGGTACATATTGAACAGATAAACAGCCCTATACATTACATCTTTGGCCCGCATAATCTAATAATATCATATTTATATAATAATATATCACTCACAGGGACTGTTTTTGTGCAGGACTTTTACTTTTGATACATTAAGTAGGCTAATTTAAGCTTATCCTACTTTTGTGCATTTAGCTTACTTAAATATGATTTTGAATGCAGGACTTTTACTTGTAATGGACTATTTTATATAATTTTATTGGTACTTTTCGGCTACTTAAGAAAAAGATCACAGTACTTCTTCTGTAAAGGCTCTAATGGGTTAATCTTTAGGCTTATAGGGGCCTACAGCTTTGTTCTGTGGTCTTTTTTCTCCCAATTATCAGCAGATATAGTCTTTTGACCAGTTTCTTCATTGCATGCTGTATATCGTGCACAAAATCATGAGGAGCTTCTTGGACCGAGTCTTGCCACCGCTCCTGAAGGGCTCTCATCATCACCATCATCTAATTTATGGGCCTAATTAGTGATTTTTGTCCTCTTGGTTTCTCTATCTAGGCTATCACATGCTAATGAAGGCATTTTCTGCCATCTGACAATAACGGTCATCTCCAATAGTAATGATATGCCGATTTTACTTGGTGCTCTGCTGATTAGCCCGCAGAGGAAAGACGTCCAAAACTTAGAGAATAATGTGAAGATGAGTGCAGACTGAGACTCACCTACAAGCCTATACATTTTATTCTTGCATTCATAATAATAATAGCTAATAAGATGTGTGCTTTTTGTTTTTATTTGTGAAATATTTTTACAGTTTTTCTCCATCGCTTTGGCACATTTTTTTGAAAGTCTTAACTTTCTCTAAACTGTAAGTGCAATAGTCACAACTCTATTGCATGTCTGCAAAAAGGTAGTAACTCAACCAAAACACTTCATTCATGCTAATAAATCTAGTTATTGTGTCAGTAAGTTGGCCAATGCCACCAAAAATGAAAAGTTGTTTTGACAAGGTGTGAGGCATACTGGTCAAAATGTTCAGATATTTTTTTCACCACGGCGGGCAACCCATGAACTATTTGTTTTGTTCTACTTTTTTGTTGACACCGACTGCTTACTGTAGCTACTATACAATAATATCAGTTTTATCCAGCTGAATGCTGTTTAGATTCCCATTTCAACAGTAGGTCAAAGTTTACTGGGAAAAGTCAATACTGTAGTAGCTACACAGAAAAAGGATATGCACATTTGTATGTATACATTCAATTTATTTGTGTAGCAATGTGTTACAAGTATTGTAAACAGAAAATTCCCTTTTGATCTTTCATATAAAGTCATATACAGTGATCTGAAATTTGCCACAAAATTACATCTATGACAAAAAAAACCTGCAACAATGAAAAAACCTGCGATAGTTCAGTTAAAAAACAACAAATTGTACCTCCTCCTCATAGATATTTATGAATTAGTACGTCTGACAGATTTTGTTATTTGAATGGATCATTTTGCAGGTTATGTCTCAAACGATGAAAGAATGTTTAGAAGTTGTGAAGACAATCAGTTTTGATCAGTAAGACACGTGCAAGTGGTTGTTGTACTGACTCTTTAGCACCAAAACATGTGCAATTTGCTTGAATGAATGAGAAATTCTAAATCTCTTGTGAACAACGAACTAATTGTTCAGAGATTTGAATTTATTGTTTTTGAAAAGAAATATTCTCATTCAAGAATTGAGCCAAAGCGAATGAGAAAAAAATGTTAAAGGTAAGGTTCAGTCCTATACCCAAGTGAGCACAAAAAGATTTATAAAAGCAGGAAAAGGGTTTAGGTTGTAATCATTTCTTCTTTCTGAGAGCCACACTAGAAAATAAAGGAAAGGGGAACATCTGAACAATTAGGTGAACTCTGGTCAGGAGAAGAAGAGTTAATAGTGCCATGTGTGCAGTGAGAGGAGCATTAGAGGCCAGAATCCATATTTACCACTGGAGCGGCGCGCGGGCATCAGAATAGGCCGCTAATGCCGCGCGCATCCTCTCCCCCCTTATTTTCATTAGCTCTGATGACTGCGGAATTGATGCGGCCCGCAAGTTATCAAGAGCCACTAATTTCACATTAACGACCATTGACTGCGGTCGCTTGATTCGAGGGGGTTTTTGACAATTATCACAATCAGGATTGGAGCCCAAATCGTTTACCTTGACTCTGTGATTATTTTCTCCCAGAGCCGAGCGCACATTGCAAAATTGTATGGTGTCAAAAAACCCGTAAATAATGAGGAGACCATGCGGGGACGGCTGTCTCTGTCCAACACGCACGCACATGCACTCACACACATGCACCCCCCCCCTTACATAAACTGTAGGCAGTGACCCATACAACCCTGTAAATAGCATTTCTCTGTCTTTAATAGATAGATAGATAGATACATACATACATATACATACATATAGATAGACAGATAGATAGATGGATGGATGGATGATATACATGTAGATGGATAGATAGATAGATAGATAGATAGATAGATAGATAGATAGGTTGGTAGACAGACAGACAGACAGACAGACAGACAGATAGACAGATAGATGGATAGATGGACAGACAGACAGATAGATAGGTAGATATAATTATCTATCATTATAATGGATCCTGAATTTTACTTCCGGTGGAAGTTTATATCTTTATTATTTGCCTAAATAATATTATTGTCATTGATGTGTTAATTATAATTATTGTTATTATTATTATTATTATTATTATGATTACTATTATAATAATAATCATAATAATAATAATAAAAATAATAATAATTATTGTTATTATTAAATCACATTGTTGTTGTTGTTTTTATTATTATTATTATTATTATTATTAGTAGTAGTAGTAGTAGTAGTAGTAGTAGTATTGTATAGCCTACCACTAGAAAGTGCTTTTTTTAAAACAAGAACAAGATGCACTGTTGTTGAAGAGGATACATTTCTCAAGTCACATTGTATGTTTGTGTGTAATATGAAGTTAT
>CAKAKR010058058.1:24104-47600 GCA_916700685.1 Adelosebastes latens
CCCCCCCCCCCCCCCCCCCCCCCCCCCCCCCCCCCCCCCCCCCCCCCCCCCCCCCTTCTAGGTTGTTCTAAAGCATGGTGGGGTTGCCTCCTGCAAACCTCTGGATCATAGACGAGGTGGGAGGATTTATTTTTGTGTGTGCGTGTTGGTGGATGATGGTCGAAAGAGGGTGTTTCCAAAGACTGAGGAGGACGGGAACATGTTTTCATTTAGGTATTTGGCGGAGGGAGGGGGCTGCGGTTGAGTGCACAACAAATTGTACGAACTGATTTGCTCTTAAATAACACATACAAGTGATTTAAGAGAACTTGTCAATTTCTTGTAGTTAGAATTTTCTCAAAATTTCCAGACCTGTCGTACGAGTCATGTACAGGTAATCTCTCTTGAAGCAGGAGAAAACACTTATTTGACTTGAGAATTATAATCCCTAATCTGAATGAAATTGGAGTTTAAATGTGTTTCAGAAACAGGTGAAATAAAGATAAATAACTAAAATAAACTTAATAGAATATTGATATTCAGGTGATCATCATCAACATCATTATGTCTTGCCAATTTACTGAGAGGTCTGTGTGTGTTTTTTCTTTCTCTCAGGGTCTTTATTGATTGGTTGATGTCCAGGGGCATTTGTGAAACCGTCTTGCTTGTATTAGACTAATCTAAGAGCTAAATTAGAGCTGGCCTAACACTACAGATCAGTCTAAAATATCTTTGTGAAGCCGGTCCCAGGGGAACATCCTCCATTTGACCTGACAGTGTAGCATCACTACTGTCTAGGCTCATATTTTCTCGTCTCCATGACTGTCACATCTCCTCGATCGCCTCCCGTCATGGACCGATGTTTTTATGCCTTTACGTTGGCAACAGTCGTGGCCGGAGGCATGTTATTTCAGGAACGCCTGAAGCGAATTTCTTCAAACTTGATACAAACGTCCACTTGGACTCAAGGATGGACTGATTCAATTTTGGTGGTCAAAGGTCAAGGTCACTGTGACCTAACAAAACACATTTTTATCCATAACTCAAGAATTCATATGCTAATTATGACAATTTCACTCAAACGTCTAATAGGTTAAAATTATGAAATGATGAAGTGATGACATTTTGGACAGACATGGATGTAAACTGCAACTTGACTGGTTGGCGGAGGCATACAAATGCGAGGGGGTAATTCTAGTTTATCATCTACAGTAACTTCACGTCAGACTTCACATCCCTCTTTATTTCTGTCACAGTACGGCTCTGCTCTGAATACGCATCATCCAAAGTTGTACTGTTAATATTTTCTAATTGTTTCGAGTCCCCTAATACGACTACTGATGCTCCTAAATATGTTATGTTTTCGTCTTCTAATTTTCAGCAACAGGACTCGAAGCCGTTCGGTGTGAAATTCTTCTTTTTACTCATTTTATTTTGTGAATGAAATTTGCCCCAAAATGGAGCAGAACAGGCAGCTTCATATGGCAATTTATGGACAATGTTTATGCTGATAGAGAGATTCATGATCAGAAAGTGACAATGTCCTTCCATGAGGCCCATTGATTTGTCTGCGGTCCTTCAGGAATCATATCAACTTCATTATTTCCCTCAAGAGTATACATTTGTCACGACATCTTGGTTTGTCTCTGAATATTAATGCTTTTTTGAAAAACGTTATAACAAACATCATGTACTTTAATTACTAGAATAACTCAAAATAAGACCGCAAAAATAATTGAACTCCTCTTTTAATCATTTAATGTAAATTCTGTGTCTTCACAGCCAAACGGGCGAAGTCATACACCACTCTGACGAACATTCAGGACAAACTGAGCTGAAGAGGAGACATGTGATGACTAAAATGGAGGACGGCACTCTTTGTTTTAGAAGTTACAACCTGGGAGAAGATTTGACTCTCCATCGTCTGGTGCCTGAGGTTTGAATGTAGAGGACTCAACAACAGCATTCCCTGTGAGGCTGTGATACCGATCAGTATTCAGAGGACTTCAAGGATCTAGATAAATGAAAATGAAATACTTTGGGCATATCAAACATTATTCTTCTCAAAATGTAGTAAATCATGTTGAAACACATACAACAAAAAATATGCAGAATTCATATTTTCATAGATTTTCTAACAAAACAAACAAATGGAAATTGTATACAGACTGTTTGAATCTGCCTCTTACTGCCATAATTTGAGATCTGCTTTATTTGGTGTAATTTTGTGACATTTTGGATCCATATTAAGCGGCTCTGTGTTTGAATCAAAGTATATCTAACTTTAGAAACTACTAATCAGATGCTTGTTCATGTTGCTGCACAGATCCCGGCCTCTCCTTCCTTTCAACTCGTTAACAATCTTCACGTTGTTCAGCAGCATCCTGCAGCCTGAGACGCACAGCTGGCACTAGAAAGAGTGAGTGGCTTGTGTGTGTGTTTATGTGCGTGTCTGAGTGTCTGAGTGTGTGTGTGTGTGTGTGTGTGTATGTGCAAGTGAGCTAACGTGTGTATGTGCTGTACTTATGGGTTGAGAAATGGGTTTTCTGTCTCTAATGTATGTCCAGACAAGAGCTGCAAAAAAGGAAGCACTTGATGTCCATTAGTGGTGACATGTATCTGCTGTAAGAAGAGGGGGTGCACACCGGTGGGGTGGGCTGAGGGGGGGTAAATAAAGACATTACACACATAATGTAAGAGCACTCCAGAGTAGCACACTGTGATGTTACCTGTTTTCCAGTCACTGTTTTTTTTGCGGTTGCATGAAGCTTTTAATGCGCTTTGTTGTCGTTTCCCACTGATGTTTAACTTAATTTGTTAAGGGGTTTCTGACTGCCCATGACAGCGAAATCTCATTTATGTGTCCTTTATGAGTGTTGAATTGATGAATTTGCCCATTAGAAATGCATTTGCTTGCTGTGAAGTAATGTAAAACTTAATTTTTAATGCATAAAATACAGAACAAATAAATATTTTTATGTCAAAAACAGTCTGCAGATGCATGTGCTGTAATTTAACCATGACCCGTTTTATGATGATGATAATTTAGTTTAATCTGAGTGATGGAAAGTATGCAAGTATATTTACTCAAGGACTGTACTTAGGTACAATATTACGTAAATATTTCCATTTTATATCACTTAAAGGGACTGTTTCTAAGAATCAGAAATGCTTGTTAACAGCGACACCTGTGGCCGTTAAGTCAACGAAAGTCAGCGTCAGGCTCGCGCTTGTGCTCGCTCTACATAGACATGAACGGGCATCGCTCAAAACAGTGAGGCGACACACGTCAGCTAAAACCAGAATATCACTCTATATTTCACCTGCTTGGCAGTAATGTTAGCTGACCAGACGAAGGTCTCTCCATGAGTCAATGCTGATCCTAGTGTTGGCTTTCCTGCTTCAGCCTCCCGACTGTGGCCGGAGGAAACAGGGAAGACACCGGCACCCGGTCGGAGACGATAACGTTTCTCGTTGCGGAGCCCCGTCACTTCACAAGACACGGGGAAACCTCTGTTGGTCGTCAGGAGTTGCAGCAGTTATTTCTGCACAAACGTCCACTGTACATTTAGTAGATATTCTCAGAGCTACGAAGTCTTCTGCAGTGTGTAGTGTGCTCGCATGCACGTGAGGTGGAGCGAGCTGACGGTTGCTTCGCTTGCAAGCTACAAGTCGCTTGCGATGGAGACCCCTAAAATTTCGGAAATTTTAATTCCCGTTTAAGTTTTGACCAATTTGTTGCTGCAATAAAAAGGTTTACACATTAATTGAAATTCCTGTTAATACTGAAGATTTTTTTTGCCAAGTTGCTGGTGTACGTTTTATTATTTAAATAATAAATAATAATTCACTAAATTTATATCTATGTATTTATTTGTTACATTTTGTTTTACAATAATAGGAAAGCAATATTTAGTATTCACTTCCACACAGTGAGACATACAGTTTACTAATTAAATTGTATCGGATCGGTACTCGGTATCGGTCCATACCCAGGTATCCTTATCGGGACTGAAAAAGTCAGATGGTGCATCCCTAACTTTAAGTATACATTTTACCACCTCTGTACTTTGAATGCATACCTTTTACATGTAGTATTTTTGTTGTTGTGTTGGTACTTAAAGGGTCTAAATATTCCCTTTTTACTTGTAGTATTTATGTTGTTGTGTTGGTACTTAAAGGGTCTAAATACTCCATAACTGTGACTGCCCGTGTTGTATTGCGCTTTAATCTGTTTCTTCACACAGTAATGGCCCTTGTTCTGAGGTTACATGGCCTTGTGTTTCTTGCAACGAGGCTTTTCCTCCGTCATTAGCAGCTAATCTAGATGTGGGATAAAGATACTTGGCCGAATAATCGCAGCAACACATCCGTTAAACTCCTTTGGCTTTTTGGTCTTGTGGAGCGCAGCCACCGCTGGCCGGTCATCGGCGGCTCTAAGAGCATTACGCACAGAGATGCCGAGTCATATGATCCGGTTGCGGCCAGCAGAGCGGCTCAAAACACCGGGCTTTCTGTCATGTTGCGCTCCCGCACAGTGAGGTGTGTTGAGCGGCTCGTGTGCGGCGAGGCCCGCAGCTCAAGAATGACAGCTTTGATTCCCGTTAAGCCTCGTTGCTTTTCTGCTCCACACCGGGTCCCTTAATCATAAGAGGGGGCTGAAAGTCAGGGGAAAAACTCCCCGGTAACATGGACCCGGAGGCCGCCACGTGAATCAGAGAGCTGATGGAAAAGCTGCAGTCCCCCATGATTCAGTGATTTACAGTGAGAGTAGTAATATCTAAAAAATACTCCATTACAAGTAAAAGTCTTGCTTTCAGAGGGAACAAATACTGGCAGAAAAATGTACTTGAGCCTTAAAAGGAGAAGTACTCATTATGGAGAATTGCTCCATTCAGTGTGCATTATTGCTGTATATATGTCCTATTATCGGTTTATTATTATTAGGCTTGACATATGGGCCTAAAGCAGAGTTTTAATAATGTAAATGGAGTTAATTTTTAAGCCTCCCTCCCTCCACTATTTTCTTTTTTGCTTATTACTTCTCTCTGCAGAATGATGTGCAGAGTTTGACACCAGAAGAGAGGAAAGTGCTTTTTGTGCAAAACTGGTTTGGAATCCAATCCCGGATCAATATGCATCATACAGAAGTGTGATGTGGAAACTTGAAACAGAGAAGTGGGAAACATCTTGTGTCTAGTAGTTAAGATTTTGAAATTAGCAATATTTGCATATTCATAGATTTTGGATTTTACAACGCGGGAGAAGAGAGTAGATGTAATTTCAGGGATTTTTAATGAGGCAATTAAATGTTGTTGTGGGAAAAAAAAACATATCAGACACAAATTACTGCTCAAAACAATATGTCACATATAAAATGTCATTTTTTTTAAAGTGCTTTACTGTGTATACTTCTGGGCAGTGATGGAAGAAGTATTGAGATCATTTACGTAAGTAATAGTTTCAATACCTCACTGTAAAAATACTCCATTACAAGTAAAAGCAGTAGTAAAAGTGCAAAAGCATTGGCAACAATATGTACTCAAATAGAAAAAGTAGTCATTATGTAGAATGGGCCCCATCAGTGTTTTATTATCATATTATTGGATCATATCGTTGATACATTAACACGAGGAGTACTTTAAGATGGTCAAGGTGGACTTTACTTACTTTTTGGTTGTTTGATCTATAACAATGCATCATGTTTTATTAACTGATCATATGTTCTATATGTAACATTTTATTATAAAAAGTAACTGGTAACTATATATAGATAATGTAGTGGATTTCTCCCTGAATAGTATGAGTGAGTAGAAGTATAAAGTAGCAGAAAATAATGGTACCTCAAAATTGTACTTAAGTAGAGTACTTGAGTAAGTTGGGTGGTTTAATTTAAAATAATGCATCATGTTGTGTAAGCTGATCTTTTTTATGTGTTAGATATTAATCTGTAAAGTAAACATAGCTGTCAAATAAATAATGGAGTAAAAAATACAATATTTCCATCTTAAATGTAGTGGTATAAAGTAGCATCATATAGACTTCAAGTACCTCCAAACTGTAGCTAAGTACAGTACTTGAGTAAATGTACTTAGTTACTTCCCGCCAGCTCTGCATCATGTTTTGCCACATAATAAAATTATTTAGGATCATTATATCACTTGAACATGAGCAGATAAATGTTTTTAAGGTCTGAGAATGGAGAATCAGCTGACAGACGTGTGTATGCTGACGCATTTACTCCTATAAAACAAAATAACACATTTAAATCAATTCATTGCTTCCAATTCTCACATTTACACCTGGAAAACTGACCAAAACAAATGTCCCAGTTGAGCAGTTTGGGGCTGTAAAGTGAGTAAGTTTGAGTCATACTCTGGATTTTGCCATATGATATTTAGTTGTTGGCCCCACATCTGACAAAAACACTGTGTTTTCTGGATGTTTTGAGTGTTAACAGACATAATTTCCTAATCTTTGGTCCCTCATACTTCACCTTGAAAGACAGAGGTGGGCGGCTTTTGTTATAGGTCAGCTTTGGAGTCTTTATTGTCACCACGCAAAAGAGAGACAAGGCTTTTTTTAGTTAGCTGCAAGAAGAACATTTTTCATTTTCACTGATGTGTCAACTTTTACAAGCTTGAATAGCCACAAAGCTACATTTATTGTTTTATATGTGCTTTCTTGGCCTCAGTTTATGACACAATCCACTGATAAAGGCAGCTGATTTACCCTCTCACTGAACCGACTGCAGTGCAGCAAAAAACAAAATCCACCAGTAATCATGGCCTAATGCCACACATAATTATTGTACACCTAATCCACTCACAAAGAGCTTTGATAAGAAAAAATGACTGTGAGAATAATAAATTACTGTAAGTGTTTATACAGTTTATGTGGAAGAAATTAATATGATTTTGTAAACTGACTCATATCCTGATCTCGACTGCTTGCTCTAGTTCTCTGCTGGATTAAAGGGGGAAAAAAATGTGCTGACGTATGGTAGAAAACTACATAATGACCACTAGAATGAACAGGTTATACACACTTGCAAAAGAAATGCAAGTTATTGCATGTTAATTTATTTTCAAAATGGTTTGAAATTACTCTTTAATCTAGATGTTGTAGCGTAGTAGTGCCGTGCACATCTTAATTTTTATGCAATAGTCCTAAATGCACTTTTAGTACATCAGCAGTGCTCAGGGACGTAACTAATCAACCTGTAATAACTGTAATTTGGTAGGAATTGTACGCTGTATTTTATCTAAAAGACACTTGCTATAAAAACCCACGTTTTATTCCAAAACTAGATTTCAACAGTTTCAATAACTGTAACATTTATTGAATCATTTCTATAAAGAAAGTCAGACTATTAGCCTGTTGTCAGGCTATTAAATAGGCATTATATGTCGCTATAAGCCCCATAGATGTGGGTTAATAGGGGCCTACTACACCCACTAGTAGGTTTTATCATCTATTGACATGGTAGATCACCAAAAGAAGGTATAAAAGAAGACGACAGCGACCTCTATAGCAACCGTGGTAATTATGACAAGAGCAGAAGCGGAAGTCTGGCGCTGTAGTATAGACAGTGTGAAACTCCATAAAGGGTGGAGGTCGGGGGCGATGGATGGGACACAAAACACATGGTTTTCACCCAGGACACCGGAGTTTGCATTCGTGTGAAACCAACAATGTGTAGTTGTCTTTGTGTTCATATTTATTTTAATCCAAAACATGGTGTTTTACCTTAAACTTAACTAATTGTTGTTGTTTTTTGCCTAATCCAAAAGAAGTTGTAGTTTTATTGCCTAAACCTAACAGTTTTTTTTTGCCTAAACCTAAAGAAGTTTAAGGTTTATTGCCTAAACCTAAAGAAGTTGTAGTTTGTTGTCTAAACCTAAAGAAGCCTTGTTGTTTGTGTTCAAAATTTGATGTTTCATGTTCGAAGGTATTGCTTTTAGGTTTCACTTTTACAACATAGTAGGCCCCTAATGCCCCACATCTATGGTACTTATAGCGACTGATAGCGCCTATTTAATGGCCTGATAACAGTCGAATCGGGTGCGAAAGTAGAGTTAACGAGTTTGTCATAATCTAAAAACCTCCTCAGAGAGCAAAATGAAAAATATTTCTCTTGAATGCTCATGGACAGTAAAAAAATGACATTTTGACAAATCCAGACCTTAAAATTTTGCAACCATTCATTCCTTTCTCTCAGCTCTTGTAAATGTGTGAACTCGTTAGTTGACTTCTTTAAAGCTGAGGAGGGAATAAAGCAGGAATGTCTTAGCATGACGGCTGAAGCTGAACCGAGGATTGTTGATGTTTGAGTGGCTAAACACAAACCTTTCCTCGGACTTTGTCTGATGAGAAATGAAGACTGTAAGAGACTGCACAGGCCTTGAGATAATTTTATTTACTACAAAAATGTGAAGGCAACATATGAATAGATTTTATCTGCATCTGCGTTTGCTAGTGTCCTTCAATCTCTCTTAATATTTAAAGGTTAAAATTGAAGCAACAGGATTACGTTGGAAAGAACACTGTATTCCTGTTTGCAATAGATGCTCCAGTAGATGGCAAAAACATACTTCTCTTTGCACAAGTTACCTTGAGACAAGGCCAGTACATTTCATATTTGATAGAAGAGTAGGGGGATGCTCTTCATGTTGTTTCTGAACCTGACCTTCCTTTTCTCGTTTATTAAATCTAATTCTTGTTAAATGATTGTTTTGTTCTTTGACAAGGTCACGGCCTCCTCTAGACTAAATGCCTTTGAATTCTCTGCTGTCCGCTGCAGCCATCCTCATCTCTTCTGTGTTCTGTACAGTGCCTTCCCGTGTTACGAAGCAGCGAATGTCTCCTTCGTAATGGCAATATTAAGAAACTGTTAGTCAGGACTTAAGTTGTTATGCAAGCCCTCCGCACCACCAACACTCTACTAAGCTGTCAGTTAGTTAACTGGCTGAAGGTCAGGCTTAGATTATGCACCTCTCAACCCCTGAGCAATGAATATGATGCTTTGTTGAAGAAGGAGTAAACATATGCCCCTGGGGGTTGGAATTAGCAGACACACACACATGCACCCTTTCGCACAGAGCATATGAAGAGTGAATGGGGCTTATTATACACCTGCGAGTGGGGGTCAAAGTCTGTCAATCCCTAGCTTATGGTATTATAATAGATTATAGAATCACTCTCTAATGGCAGTCATTCAGTTTGTAATCTCTGCAGCTCGATGCAAAAGCACTCAGCGTTCCAGCTAAGGGTCTGTTGAAAATAAGGCCTTCTCCTCCTCATTCATCCCTTACTTCCCCCCCTTTCACAAAGGTCTTATGACAAGTCAGCTGTTGGTGACATCACAGATGCTGGATCATATGTCAGAAACCTTTGCTGGCTGACTTGCATCCCTTGCGGCTCAGTAGCAACTGAGGCCACTTGAGGCCAAAAGAGCGGCGAGGTGCCCCGGGGGGGCGAGGGCGAGCAAGAGAGCTGCCAACAGGCAGGAAGCGTAGGGGGGCACTCCTCAGGGCAGGAACATCTGACCCAAGGGTGGGTTTGTTTGTGTTTGTGCCCATCTTGCCATCAGCTTGAGAAGACATTTATCATTTGTGTGGAGTGTGTGCATGAATTAGAAAGTCTGGATTTCTGACTGGATTTCTGTTTCTGAACAGCGCACATGAGAAAGAGACATGGCTGCTAAATCTGCATGTGTTTGAAACATGCATATTGTCAAAAATAAAACGTTTCCAGGATATCAGCTTGATCACAAGACAGTAGCGCCACCTCCAGTCAGCTTCTGAGTATAACATTAAATGTACAGCTCATAAACATGTCACTTTTTTAGCTCAAAAGTAAGAATACCTAATTTTTTTGTGTGAACAATAAAGCCCTGATATGTAGCAATATTTACTGTTTAATGCTTGTAATAAATATTGGGCCATTTTTATTGCATGCAAATTAATACTATTTATTATCCAATTATATACCATGTAGCCTACTGTACATTTATTATGCACCTGTTTGTTTTCGATTGCTCTCTTTCTGTGTTTGAGATAGGGCTGCACAATTTTATTGAAATTGCATGATGGCCTATTGCAATTTTCAAATCTCAGGAGGCGCAATAGGTATTTGTTGAAATGTGTGTCAAAATACCATTTTAAACTAAATCTTATCATTCTGCAGAGATGTCCTGGCCTACACATCATATCCTACTGACTTAAGAAAGCATCTTTGTTTGGTATAGATCCCCGCAAAAATCCCACCATAATCATTTTAATGTTTTTCAATGAAAATGAGAATAATAATGTTAAAATTATCATTCCCTCTAATATCGCAAATCATATCGCAATTGCAGTCAATATAATTGCAATTAGATATATTTTCAAAATCGTTCAGCACTAGTTTGAGATAACTTGTGATTTTTGCAGACACTCAGTTCCACTTGAAATATTACATGTTTTGCATTGTTTTTGACGGATACAGATATTTTGGTCTTGAGCTATTATCTTATGTTGATTTAAAATAAACTGCATGGTCCTTTAAAAGTAGTCATTGGTAGCTGCCAATTGCTGTTAACTAGGATTCAACCTAATATGAAACAGTGTAGTTTTATAATTGTGATAAAGTTACTTCAGTTTTAAAGTCATTTTCCATTTGATACTAACATAACACTTTTCCAACCAACTGTATTTATATTTCAGGTTGTCTTTGAACATGTACCTCTCCTGTAAAAATGCTATATGTTAATGTGCCTTTTAATTTTAATTTCCTTAATGGCCATCATAGATATTTTTGGAGAAAAAAGACAATATTGGAGCGGTGCAGACAGTCCAAAACTTGCCTTGATGCATAGAACTTGTAATAACCATAAACTGTATACAGGTATATGCAGTCTATGATAATAAGCAATCAGAAGTTTGGAAACAGGATGCTGCCACTAGATGGCAGCACCAAGCCATATATGATAGAGTCAGTCAGTGGTCTACTCTCTGCATTGCAACTACTACACTGCTCTGCTGTATATTTGTAATATCACACACATATTCAAGATTGAATCAATATGATGCATAGTCCCTGTTCTGTATTGGTGGATCAGCATCTGCTGGTGGACGGCCAAGCTATGCCTCATGTGCTTCTTGTGGCTACAGATTTTTTTTCATTCAAATTTTTTAGAATTACTTTACTTTTGCATTTAATATACGAAGCAAAAAAAAAAATAGTTATGACAGTAGAAAACGTTTGTAGATAAAAACTACCTATATGCTGTTTGTTTGTTTGTTTGTTTAGATCCCCATTAGCTTTTGCATAGCAGCAGCTATTCTTCCTGGGGTCCACATAGTTTACATGGTGCCAATACAAAAATACACATTCACACTACTCATCATACACTAACATAACACATCATAATACACGTCAACTGTAAATAAAAACAATAACAACTGACACAGTTTAAATAACAAAAACACAAAGAAAATAGAGCTGCTCCGACTGAATCTATCATGATCTAACAGATAAATATCATCATTTAACATGGAATGCCCATAATACCCTTACACACCCAAGAATACTTATTAATTACTAAAGTTTCTTCTTAAGTAATGCTCTTTTAGTGTTTTTTTTAAAACCATATATATCATTTTGTTGTGTAATATGATTTGGGAGTGAATGCCATTCTTGCATTGCTCTGTACTTTGACCTGATTTGGTTTTGGATGTTGGTAAAGTAATACAACCTGCAGCAGCATGCCTTGTGGAATAATTGTGTGTATCTGTACTAAAGGATAGTTTTTTGTAAAAAATAAAGTGGAGTCTTTGTTGTTATAACATTCTTAATGAAAACCATCAGTGAATACAGCAATCTATTTCTCACTTCAAACCAAGGGTCTAAGTGTGTACTAAGGCAAAGCAAGGCAAGGCAAGTTTATTTATTTACCACATTTCATACACAAAGGCAATTCAAAGTGCTTTACATATATAAAAGCAAGATAAAAGAGCACAAAGTGCATACGATAAAAATTAATAAAGTAATATAAAAGTATAAGTTAAAAGAAAAAAAAATTGGCACACATGAACAACACACTTTTTTTTCTTTATTGAACACGTGCTCATTTACAGAGAGGTACAAACAGATACACAGACAATTAAAAAAACAAAACAAAAAATAATCACATATACATTTCATAATGCCAGAGTTTATGTTATATGCATCATATTATATTTATTTGATAACTTAACACTTCAGTAAGGCAAGCCAAGTTTATTTATATAGCACATTTCATACACAAAGGCAATTCAAAGTGCTTTACATATATATTAAAGCAAGATAAAAGAGCACAAAATGCTTAAGATAAAAATGAATAAAAGAATATAAAAGTATAAGTTGAAAGAAAAAAATTTAAAAGGATAATAAAAACAATCAAAAGACAGTAAAGTGCAGCATTTGATCAAGGGTCAGAGCCAGAGAGCATTGACATAACACATAAAGACGATAACGTCTAAATATACAGTATATTAGTCCTTATTGTTGTTTTTGCACATTAACTTGAATTTTCGAGCTTTACGATGGGCACTTGAAGGCAGCACTCATCACTCTGGTGTCTCTGTCGCCATAGCAACGTGTACCAAACAGACCTTGGAGACACAGACCTACTACTGTTGTTGCTATCTTCATGATCAATATTTACAATATTTAACAGTTTCTGTCAATAACTTTTAACATATATACTTAAAACATCCATACTTAATATGGAAGAAGTTGATAAGGATCCAGAAGAAACGTCTGAAGCCTCTGTGTTGTCTGAAAATCAAGAGGCTAGGAACAGGTAAGTTAGTTAACCTAATATATTTTTCATGCTGCATGGACTATATGTACTGATAATAGCCTAATAATAATGATAATAACATATTTGAGATAATAAAATCCAGAGATGGCAGTTTGTATCTGTGTTTTGTGGTGCTTGTTGCAACTGCTGACTGTAATTTCACCTTCAGGGTCTCCACACAGGAGGTTGTAGCAGGACCCAGTATGGAGGTCCATGAGAAGGTCAAGGAGGAGAGCCAGCCTAAAGAGGAGGAGGAGGAGAAGGAGGAGGAAAGTGAAAAGGTTGGTTTAGTTTCCAAACCCTTCTGTGTCCTTGTCCTATCTACAGTAATTTCAATGTATTAATAAAAAATTACCATTTTCATTATTAACAAATTCATTGTGTTCCCCCAGAACAGTGGTTATATCTGGAGTAATTTATCTCAAGTTTTCATTTTAGTTCGCCCGTTAAAGGGACTGTTTCTAAGAATCAGAAATGCTTGTTAACAGCGACACTTGTGGCCGCTAAGTCAACGAAAGTCAGCGTCGGGCTCGCGCTTGTGCTCGCTCTACATAGACATGAACGAGCATCGCTTTAAACAGTGAGGCGACACACGTCAGCTAAAACCACAATATCACTCTATATTTCACCTGCTTGGCAGTAATGTTAGCTGACCAGACGAAGGTCTCTCCATGAATAAATGCTGATCCTAGTGTTGGCTTTTCCTGCTTCAGCCTCCCGACCGCGGTCTGGGGAAACAGGGGAGACACCGGAGTTTTGGTCGGAGACGATAACGTTTCTCGCTGCGGAGCCCCGTCACTTCACAAGACACGGGAAACCTCTGTTGGTCTGGAGGAGCTGCAGCATTTATTTCTGCACAAACGTCCACTGTACATTCACTAGATATTCTCAGAGCTACGAAGACTTCTGCAGTGTGAAGTGTGAGCGCATGCACGTGAGGTGGAGCGAGCTGAGTGAAGGCAAGCAGGCAGAGGAGCAGAGGAGCAGAGTATAGCAGAGACTCCGGCCCTGGAGACTAAAGCTACGGTCTCCCCCGCGTCCTCCGACTGTGGCCAACACTGTTTAACAGACGGGCTTCACTAGATAGAACTTTGCGGTTTTGGTGCTTCCGTGTAGTTTGTGTTGGAGTCTGAGTCTGAACAGCGTAGCCACACGCGAGCGCGCATGGGACACCGACCCGGAATGATTTATACGTGTAAGAAGTTACAAACAGTCCCTTTAATTTGACATTACAAGAAGGTTATGTCAAGTCACACAAAGCTACAAAAATGTCATGGATAATTTAATTAAGTTAAAGCATCCAAAACACAAGCTTACACGTCCAATACATACTTTGACCTTTTGTTTTAATGTGAAAGTGCCTTGGGTTTTTTAATGTTTTCCCAAACAATTTTGCCTGATAATAACACTGGTTGTCTGTTCTTTAAACCAAACAATATTTGCCTTTATTCCAGCTCTTCCTTGAGAAGAAGTTCGTAAATCAGTCTAGACTTTAATGAAATAAACATAGGGTTGTTTATGACATAACACCATACTTTCCATGACCACCACAAATGGGCTACAGGTGATAATAATTATATATCATTTAAAAATAGCTACTGTTTTTATTATTATTATTATAGTGAGCTACAATTTTACTTGAGTGCCATTTACTGACATGTACTCAGAAAGAAACTGTCCTCTTTTCTATTTTAGTTAGTCCCTCCTCAGAAGATGATCGACCTGCAGAGAGATTTGACGACATTAGTGACCAACATCCAAACTGCAGCTGACGCTAAAGAGTCGATGCGAAGGACAGAGCTGGAGGAAGCTCGCAGAATTAGGTAATTTACCACTACCTTACCTTTGTCCTAAACCAACACCCCTACCACATAGATTACATACTTAAAAAAACCAACTAATTTACTTTCTACATCTTCCACACCATCTTTACCCTTTTGTCTTTCTTCCCTCCTGTTTGCCACCATGTTTGTTTCTTTCTTGGTCCAGATTGGAGCGGCTGCAGAATGATGTAAAATCCAGCCAGGAAATATTTGAGGAGATCACCACAGGGTGGTCCGTAGCTCAGCAGAAGGCAATCCCTCAGGAGCTCCAGGAGGCCCTGAACAACCAGCAGCAGTTATGTGCTGCTCTCATAGATGACAAGAAAAAACTCATAAATGACCTGCAACAGGTAAATCAATCAATCAATCTATCAATCAATCAATCAATCAATCTATCTATCTATCTATCTATCTATCTATCTATCTATCTATCTATCCATCCATCCATGGTTTTGTCTGAACAGGAGCTGAAAGTCGGAGATGATCGCTATGTGAAGGACTTGAGGAAGCACGCAGAGGAGCTGGACCTGATGATGGAGAGGATGGAGGACCAGATCAAAACCCTGACAAAGGCCTACAGGGAGGAGCTGGCCCAGATGGAGGTAGGACCCAGATGGAGGTCAAGAAGCAGCTTTAAACTATTTCTAGAGTCCATTTGAATCTGCAAAGGGGGATCAGACGGATGGGGTTTATTGCATCAGTGAACAACAGTGAATTAAATCACTGTCTTGATTAAATTCACTTGATTTTCTTAACCGTCTGGCTAGCAGCGTGGCTCTATGGATTTCAAGGATCCCCTGACTTTTCCTCTAGTCCCACCTTGAGGTTCACGTTTGTGGTATTGAGTGAAATGTCTCAAGAACTATTGGATGGATTGCAATGAAATGTGGTGCAAATATTCATTTCCCCCTCAGGATGAATTGTAATGACTTTGGTGATCCTCTGACCTTCCAGCTAACATTATCATCAGGTCAAAATTTAAATTAGCTTTGGTTTATGACCTGCAAAACTGACATTCTCATCATCCTCAGCTGTGCTCTGTGTTTAGACCGTCAGCATGCTAACATGCAGGTTCCAGATGGTGAGCATGGTAAACATTATACCTGCTTAACAACAGCTTGTTAGCAGTATTATTGTGAGCATGTTATCATGCTAAAGTTAGTAGTTAGCTCAAAGCACCACTGAGCTGCTACCATGGTTGTAGACTTTTGCTTATGCCGTTGTTGTCATTCCTACTAATGGTGGCACTTGTGTTGTTGGTAGAGAGTTTATCAGCAGGAAATGGAAATCTTACTTACAAGAGACGAGACTGAATGGGAACAACAAATGAAGGAACTTTGGGACGAAGAGGTCAGGAAAATTGAAATAAACAACACACACAGTCACACATGCAGACTTGATTCATATCTTATATCTTACGTATATCATCTCTGTATCTAACGATATCTAATCTATTTCTAGTTGGAGAGGCTGGTGCAGAGGAAGAAGAAAGTGGAGGAGTATGAAGTGATAGTTCACAATCTGATGTTGGAGACTGCTGACGAGTTGGGCCTCCTCCAGTCAGAACAGAAAACAAAGTCACAGGTTTGCACAAATATCAAGATGCACCCCAATAGCTCAACCTTTGACTGAAGCTTTTGTGCTACGAGCTCTAGTGCTCCTGATGAACCCAGCATTTTCCTTGTGTGTTAATCTAAATTGGAATCAGCCTCGGACACCAGTAACATAGTAGATAGTGGTAGTGATTGTGATTACGTTGCCAAGAATAAAACGTTTCAGATGTTTCCACCATTTGACAAACAAAAGCCGAGTGTTGAGAGGCCCCTAAATCCCACTATTGCCTCTGCAGGCTCTGGAGAGAGAGCTCCAACAGATAAAAGCCAGCAACATGATCACAAAGCTAAAACTAATAAAGCAAAAGGATGAAATAGCAGGACACACCTTCAACCTGGCCAATATGAAGAGCAGGATCTACAGGTAGTACAGATTTACACACACACACACACTCACATTGTTATATTTAACTCACTCTCTGATTCTCGGGCTGGCTTTGTGTTTCAGTCTGCAGACAGAGATGAAAGACCTAAACGATAAGTATTCCAGTCAGAGGAAACAGTTTACAAAGAAGAGCCAGTATTTTTCTAGGGAGTACGAACGCAACATCCAGCAGTATGATCGCATACAGAAGAAAATCAAGTGAGTCATTATTTTAATAAGTCAGTTTAAAGTAACACTGACGTACTGTACGACTGAATCTTTTCTCTACACCTCCAACCCTCCTTCACTTCACGCAGGCGCTTTGCAGTCGCTGATGCCAGGAAATTTGAGGACATGTGGCTAATGGTTGAAGCAGAGGTGAAGCAACTAGTGGAGAGGGTTTTGGTCACCGACTCGCTGATCTGCAATCACCTTGGTTTAGCCTGGCAGCGACCTCATATGGAGTTCATGGAGCTCTCTGGTCCCGTCCAGCCTCAGAAACAGGCTTCAGGGCCCGGCCGCCCGACTGTCTCCCAGCTGTTTCACACCGGGCAGGCTTCACAGTGTAGTCAGAGGATGATGGACCTCTCAGTCGGGCCTAGGCTGGAGACTGACACTGAGAGCACGGACATGGAAATGTATAAGGAAGGGACAGCGGTGCAGAGTGAGAGCGGTGCTGAGGTGGAGGAAGGGAAGCCGTCGACGGAGACACTGAATAAAGTGTTGGAGCTGCTGTGTGATGAGGCGGTGAGACACAAGTTCATTATACATGTTTATTACAGGAAGATGTTTGTACAGAAGAGGATAAGAAGTTGACCATTTTTTGACAATCACATTTATATCATAACAAACAGTGTCTGTATGCATACATTATATTAAAGGAATAGTTCGACATTTTAGGAGATATACTTTTCCTCAGAGTTAGATAAAGATAAGATAAAAAGATTAATACCACTCTCATGTCTGCTTGTTAAACAGGCTGTATTTGAAACCGCCTACTACATACTAGATACACAATCTGTGAGCGTGACTGGCCAGCTGGCAAGCGAGCTACGCCCACAGGCGATTGTGGAGCTTTTCAACTCCAAAAAGGCAGATAATCACAGGTTCCCTATAATTTTATAATAGACATTTGTGTTGTGATATTTAAACAAACCATCTGTCAACCGGGAAATAAAAGCCTCTCGTCTATGAGACTGGTCTCTTGAGAGAGCTCCAGCCAGCTAATAGTGGTCTGTGAGCGTGGTACCTGGCGAGGTAGCGACCCAGGCAGGCGCTAGCTTGCTGTTACGGCAGTTTGTGGAGCTTCCAAACTCTGAAAACGTTGGAGCAAATGTTCGATTCACCATCATTTTTCGTAAAACTGATTTCTCGCCTCACCACTATTGTTGTGACCATAGACTGTGCTGTTCCAGCGCTTTGCATTGTGGGATACAGTAGGCGAGGTAGACTGGTCCGATGCATGCTAAAGATTTTTTCCAAATCAGTATGACGATTATTTTTGGCATACTGTAGATTTTGCTTCTGTTTGCATACTACATGCTACATTTTGGCCAAATCAGTACGTACTACTTGTACAGTATGCGGTTTCGAACACAGCCGTCTCTTCTGGTCAGAGTGATGACAAGATACTAAGAAGTAATTTCTCCCGACCAAGAAATAGTCTGGCACATAACCCCCATAACACAACATGCTGTTTTTAAACTGATTTGTGTACGGATAAAGATGTAATGTGTTGTGAGCTTTACGGGTGCTGGTTGGCGGGTTTTGTTACCTTTGGACCAGTCTATATGCTAAGCTAAGCTAAGCTAACATGCTGCTGGCTGTAGCTTCATATTTACCATTGTGGTATTTCCTAAAATGTTGAAGTATTAAAGGATAGGTTCACATTTTTTGAAGTCTGTCTTAAAACAACATATATGGATGTTAAAACAGGGTTTGGTTGCTCTAATCGTTCTATTGAATCATCCATGACATTATGTGATAAACATCTTCAACCAAAAGTTTCCCTTCCTCCTATCTCAGGGCTTCCTGATAGAAGATAAACTCCTGAACCTGCTGATTCCTCTGGAGAAGGAAGAACAGACCGTCGTGAAGCTGGGCTCTCTCCTTTGTGTGAGTTCATGTAGTGTAATGCGTCATCGTGTTGTTGGACTGTATGGAGCAAATACTGAACAACCAGACACTTTGTTTTCTCTTCCAGTCTTTTGGCATTGAAGAGGAGGATGTGCCCAAGTTGGCTGGTTTCTTATTAAAGTACAGATATCAGCAGAGGGAGCAGACTGAGGTGAGGAGGAGCAGTGGATAGATGCTTGTGCAAAATATGGCCTTGAGTCTTTGACATACAAGATGATTGACAATTAGTCAATTAGTATTTGTGCGTTTTGTCTGTCAGCAGGATGTTTGTGTTGAGTCGGGTGAATCCAGTAGCATGGCAGAGGAACAGGAGACCAAGTCTACGACTCATCTGACCTCTGAACTCATCAATCCTAACCATATTGTGCCTGCTCTAAAAGGTTTCCTCGAGCAGCACATGAGGTCCAGGTAAGGCCAAATTTACACGCATTTAAATATCTATGAGCATTGGATTACTCGCCATCATGTAGTGTATCTCCATGCCAACAGAGGATATAATATGGTTGTTAATTGGACTGAAATTATGATACAATAGTCTTTCTCTATGAATATGTGATGCTAATGTGTTCCTGGTGCTTTCTAAGGGAGAGCTCAGCCCGCCAACATCACAGTAGTTTTCATGTAGAAGCCCGAGATACTTCAGAGGATGCAGCCTACTGGGAGAGTATGGCCAATATAATCTCTGAAGACAAAATAAAACTCTGGGACGCAGCAGAGAACACACTAAAGCACTACCAGTGAGTAACAACCACACACACACTCACACACACAAAGCAAACATCCATCTGTACTCAAATGGTTTTGTTTCCAGTGCGGTCCTCACAGAGATCTCTGAGCTCGTCCCTGAGACTGAGAGTCTGAAGCAGCAGAACGCAGAGCTGCGGATGTTACTGCAACAGTCGCTCAACTCAAGAGTATGTGTGTGTTTGTCTTCATGTATCAGATATCTGTATCAATTAGGGTTGCAACTAATGATTATTTTCATTGTCGATTAATCTGTCTATTATTTTCTCGATTAATCGATTAGTTGTTTGGTCTATAAATTGTCAGAAAATGGTGAAAAATGTCGATTAGTGTTTCCCAAAGCTCAAGATGACGTCCTCAAATGTCTTGTTTTGTCCACAATTCAAAGATATTCAGTTTAGTGTCATAGTTTAAGAAGCTGGAATCAGAGAATTTAGACTTTTTTTTTCTTAAAAGATTACTCAAACCGTTTAATCGATTATCGATTAGTTGGTGATTAATTTAATAGTTGGTAACTAATCGATTAATTGTTGCAGCTCTATATGCAATGATGTTGAAGATTGAGTAACTTCCCTAACAATTATATAGACAAAAGTAAAAACAGTAAGCTGTAAAGTAAGGTGAATAATATAATAGAGTAATGTACTATTTTCTTTAATTATACAAATGTATTTTATAAGCTTAAATGATTAATCGCTTGAATTATCAACAGAAAATTAACAATTTTAACAAATATTTCTGACCTTTTAAAATATTTTTGAAAGTATAAATGCTATAAATTTGCTGATGTGAAAATGTTCTGCTTTTCTTTGTCACATTTGAGTAGCAAATTGAATACCTTTAGTTTTTCTTCGGGCAAAACAAGCAGGTGTAGAAACCTGCGATGTACATTTTTCACTATTCTCTTGCATTTTATATACCATAATATTAACCAATTAATCAAATTGGCAGATTAAACAAGATAATAATTGTTAGTGGAAACCCTAGTGTATTCAAATAATAAAATCTATAAATCAAATAGGGCAGAAATGAATGTGCTTCTTCTTTAAGATCATCCATCTGACATCTTTGATTCTCTGACAGGTCGGCACAGAGCTGGAGAGGCCGTGATCCAAACTGGGGCAGTGTGTGGAATCATCAATCAGTATGTGTAAAAGGATTTAAATTCATTGTAAAATAAACCATCCATTAATGCAGTTGGTGTAGTTTTTATTTTTACAGTCTCAGAAGAAACACATAGGTAGAACAATTAACTGCAACATTAGTAAGACACAACATGTGGCATACAAAGTGTATACAAAATAATACAATACAGTGGATTTATCCAGCAGTGTTGAAGAGCTTGTGGCTGAGCTCTGAGGGGAAAGAGTAGAAGAGCAGAGCCAGGAAGAGCAGACTCAGCACAGCAGCTAGTATCACCACACAGTGCAGCCTGTAGTGCCTCCACGCCAGGATACACAGCGTCCTCAGCGGGCTCAGCAACCACGACATGCTGGTAGAGGGACGGCTGCACAGAGAGATTCAGAGATTAAACAGCAATCATCCTCACCCATAATTTCCTTGCAAAGATCTGAAGAATATGTCACTGGGGTGGAGGTCACGAATTCACTCTCGTTACTGTAACAACTTTGTTTTTTTTGTGCAGTAAAATTCATTCATTTTATTTTTATTTAAGCAGTTTTTATCACAAGTT
Source organism: Adelosebastes latens (assembly GCA_916700685.1). Lineage (NCBI taxonomy): Eukaryota > Metazoa > Chordata > Actinopteri > Perciformes > Sebastidae > Adelosebastes > Adelosebastes latens. The sequence continues at coordinate 45,283 of CAKAKR010058058.1, forward strand.
TAAAGGGGTGTTGGAGTATTGAAACGAAGCATGGATGATTAAAATATAATGCATGCATTTTAAGTCACATTCAGGGGCTGCAGAAATGTTTCTGAGGGCCACCATGTAGGCTATACTATGACATTTTTATGACATACCATACTATGACTTTTTTTTATAACATTTGTTATGATTTTTTTTTTTGACTTTTTGTGACATACTAGACTACCACCTTTTATTAGTTTTTTATGACATATCGTACTATGACTTTTTAAAAACCATATTATGTATTTTGCATTTATTTTGCATTTCATGTCACGTTCAAGGGCCGCAAAATGTTTCTGAGGGCCGCCATTGGCGCGCAGGCTGCACTTTGAGTAACTATGTACTATACTATGACATTTTTATGACTTTTTTAATAATATTTTTAATGACATACTATACTATGACTTTTTGTGACATACTAGACTATCACCTTTTATTATATACTATGACTTTTTTATGCCATAACAAACTATGATATTTTTTTAGAACATTTTTTATGACATACTATACTGTGATATTTTTTACAACATTTTTATGACAAACCATACAATGACTTTTTTTTTCATAACATTTTTTATGACATATTATACTATGACTTAAGAAAAAATTCTATTATGTATTTTGCATTTTATGTCACGTACAGGGGCCGCGCAAATGTTTCTGAGTGCTGCCATTGGATTTGAGTAACTATGTACTATAGCCTACTATGACTTTTTTATGACTTATTTAATATCACCTACTATACTATGACATTTTTATGACTTTTTTTAATAATATTTTTAATGACATACTATACTATGACATTTGTATGACTTTTTGTGACATACTAGACTATCACCTTTTATGATATACTGTGTTTTTATGCCATAACATACTATGATATTTTTTATAACATTTCTTATGACATACTATACAATGACTTTTCTTATAACATTTTTTGTGACATATTATACTATGACTTTTAAAGAAAAATCACATTATGTATTTTGCATTTTATGTCCATTTCTATGTACTATAGCCTACTATGACTTTTTTATGACATACCATACTATGACTTTTTTAATATCACCTACTATACTATGACATTTTTCATGACATTTTTATGACATACTATATACTATGACTGTTGGAGCCATTTTTGTATTGTGTTCATTATACAGTATGTGTCTGTATATGAAGTATGTGTCCACTTGTGGTAATTCTCCTTTTGCACAATAGGTGGTGTGTGGAGTATGGGTGATAGGTGAATCAGTAATCACAGATCAGGTGTGTTGGTACACAGTTTTTGACCGTCATGTGGTTAGCAGTCATGTGTAGCATAACGTTGAGCCATTTGTTTGTTTGCATTTATTATTTATTGATATAAAGTGCGTGTGAATCTGAGGCACTGAAGCAGTTGCAAAGCTGGATTTCTTTGCATTGTTTGGCTTTTACTGGAGGAGCCTGAATGCACCGCTTTGGTTCCAGAGAGGACGCCCATCAGCAAACAATTCAGCCCACGTTGGAGTCAACAGACCCGGTTCAACTTGAAGCGACTGACGGTCTCCTGAGGTAGGAAGCCCTGTAGAGCTACCTGATTTATATATCTATGAGTGCTAGCAACTTTTTTAATACTGTCATGGCCTGTTGAAATTATGTCCACACAACATTGCCAGTCTAAACTTTCCAATCGATCATGACTTTGGTGTTAGACAAGGGTGGAAGTAAGGTCAGTGTATCTTTTGGTCATTCGATTTTCCTTTCACAAACGGATATTAAAAAAACAAAAAATGAGTGGTTATTTGATTTTCATTTTAAAATACAAAAATACAAAAAACATAAATTTAAATACAAGGCGTTTTTCTTTATCAGGGTCAAAAAGGGATGAACTAAACTTAAAAACCGGGTTGATTTTCATTTTCTCTTTCTAAAAACTAAAACTAAAATCACTAGAAGACGAGAATATATGTATAGGTTTTTTTCATATTCTGCGACCGGAAGTTGCCATTTACAAAGTAAGAGCGCGTATGAGGACGGTGATTGTGTATAAGCGGGGGAAAAGACATGACTGCAGAAAAACTGCAAAAAAAATCATACTACAGTATGTCGAAAAATTTCATGAAAAAAAAGTCATACTATAGTATGTCGAAAAATGTCAAGAAAAAAGTCATAGTATAGTATGTTGAAAAATTTCGTGAAAAAAAAATCATACTACAGTATGTCGAAACATTTTATGAAAAAAGTCATAGTTAGTATGTCGAAAAATGTCATGAAAAAAAAGTCATAGTATAGTGTGTCGAAAAAAAATATGAAAT
>CAKAKR010058058.1:47620-79219 GCA_916700685.1 Adelosebastes latens
TAGCATAGTATGTTGAAAAATTTCATGAAAAAAAAATACTACAGTATGTCGAAAAATTTCATGAAAAAAAAGTCAGTATAGTATGTCGGAAAATGTCATGAAAAAAGTCATAGCATAGTATGTTGAAAAATGTCAAGAAAAAAGTCATAGTATAGTATGTTGAAAAATTGTGAAAAAAAAATCATACTACAGTATGTCGAAACATTTTATGAAAAAAGTCATGGTATAGTATGTCGAAAAATGTCATGGAAAAAAAGTCATAGTATAGTGTGTCGAAAAAAAATATGAAATAAAAGTCATAGTATAGTATGTCGGAAAATTTCATGAAAAAAGTCATAGTATAGTGTGTCGAAAAAAAGGTCATACTAAGTATGTTGAAAAATGTCAAGAAAAAAAGTCATAGTATGTCGAACAATTTCATGAAAAAAGACATAGTGAAAAGCCTCTATGAAAAAAACATCATAGTTTAGTATTTGGAAAAAATGTTATGTAAAAAGTCATAGTATAGAATGTCGGAAAATTTAATGAGAAAAAAGTCATAGTATAGAATGTCGTAAAATTTCATGAAAAAAAAGTCATAGCATAGTATGTCGAAAAATGTCAAGAAAAAAAGTCATAGTATAGTATGTCGAAAAATGTCATGAAAAAAAGTTATAATATACTATGTTGAAAAATTTCATGAAAAAAAATCATAGTATAGTATGTCGAAAAATGTAATGAAAAAAAGTTATAATATAGTATGTTGAAAAATTTCATGAAAAAAATCATAGTATAGAATGTCGTAAAATTTCATGAAAAAAATATACCACAGTATGTCGAAAAACTTCATGAAAAAAAAATCATACTATAGTATGTCGAAAAATGTCAAGAAAAAAAGTCATAGTATAGTATGTCGAAAAATGTCAAGAAAAAAAGTCATAGTATAGTATGTCGAAAAATGTCAAGAAAAAAAGTCATAGTATAGTATGTCGAAAAATTTCATGAAAAAAAGTTATAATATACTGTTGAAAAATTTCATGAAAAAAAATCATAGTATAGTGTGTCGAAAAATGTCAAGAAAAAAGTCATAGTATAGTATGTTGAAAAATTTCATGAAAAAAAATCATACTACAGTATGTTGAAAAATTTCGTGAAAAAGAAAATCATACTACAGTATGTCGAAAAATTTCAAGGAAAAAAGTCATACTATGTTGAAAAATTTCATGAAAAAGACAGTGAAAAACCTCTATGAAAAAAACATAATAGTTTAGTATTTGGAAAAAATGTTATGTAAAAAGTCATAGCATAGAATGTCGGAAAGTTTCATGAAAAAAGTCACACTACAGTATGTTGAAAAATTTCATGAAAAAAAAGAATCATACAGTATGTCGAAAAATTTCATGAAAAAAAGTCATAGCATAGTATGTCGAAAGATTTCATGAAAAAAAGTCATAGTATAGTGTGTTGAAACATGTCAAGAAAAAAGTCATAGCCTACTACAATATGTCGAAAAATTTCATGAAAAAAGTCATAGTATAGTGTGTCGAAAAATGTCAAGAAAAAAAGTCATACTACAGTATGTCGAAAAACTTCATGAAAAAAGTCATAGCATAGTATGTCGAAAAATTTCATTAAAAAAAAGTCATAGTATAGTATGTTGAAAAAAAAGTCATAGTGCAGTTTGTCAAATTTGTTTTTTTTAAAAGTCATAGTTTAGTATGTCAATGTTTTTTAAAAAGTCAAGGTATAGTGTGTCAAAAAAATTAAAAAGTCATAGAAAAGTATGGCGAAAAAAAATCTTAGTATATTGTGTCGAGAAAATAAAAAGTCATAGTATAGAATGTCGAAAAAAAGTCATGGCATAGCATGTCGAGAAAAAAAATAAATCATAGTATAGTTTGTTGGAATTTTTCTTAAAAAGTCATAGTGTAGTATGTTCTTAAAATAAAAAAGTTATAGAATAGTATGTCAAAGAAAAAGTCATAGTATGTCGAAAAAATAATTCATAGTGAACGATGTAAAAAAAAGTCATAGTATAGTATGTTGAAATTTTTTTTTTTTTTTTTAAAGTCATAGTATAGTATGTCAAAAAAAAAATCATGGTTTAGAGGGAGTCCTGAAAGGACGGACTGTCAGTGTTGCTGAATCTCTCTTTAGATTTAGCAACTTTTGGAGCTGGTGCTGCTCGCTATGTCCTTTGGAAAAGAGTTCGCAAAACTGTGCTCGGTTTTTTGGTTGAATCATTTTTAAAATCTAGTGTAATCTTGCTAGTTTCTCAAGATTGCCCACCCTGCCTTTTAACAATCTCAAACATGTAGTCCATGGAATTCAGTTTATTTCAAATTTCCAAAAGAGACAAAAAATAAATATTGCACACGTTTCACCAGATATATAAACACAAATGAGGTCAAGCGCAGGCAAATTTGAAAGGGAGTAACGGGCACTGCAAACAACGCCATAGTTTAGAGAATCAACTCTAGACCCCCTTTCACCACTCCACTCAAGTGCACTTTAGTCATGTTCCCATGAAATCATCTTTACATTATCTGTAATGTTAAAGATAGCAGGGTTGGTGATTTGGAGACAGTCATGCCAACACACACGACCTCTGTGGTCAGTTATCACAATGATGCATGCATATTGACAATATAAGTCTACATTTTAGTAGAAAACAATAATAAACTTGAAGTATTTGTTGCTTTTGAAGACGTTTCAACCAGACTTAGTCAAATTATATTTGCAAATAATTTGTTTTATTCTCCTATTCTCTTTTTTAATAATTATTTGCAAATACTTTCTGACCCAAGTCTGGCTTGGTTGCTTTGATCCAAGAGATTAAATATTTTAAAATTGCAGTTGAACTTAACCCTGTAGAACGCTTATTAATTATTTAATTAATTTTGAAGTCATCTTGTTCTTTGTCTCATTGGATTTCATTAGGAAAATAGACATCTTTCTTTTTGTTTCTTCATTATTATTCGCGAAGTGTGCAAAGACTGCAAGAGCTATAATAGTTTAAAAAAAAAAAATGGTAACACTTTGTTTTCATCCCCCCTACTCAGCATTTATAAGCAGTATATAAACATTGAATAATGTAGGTAAAAGCATCTATAGGTGTTTATTAATGTATTTGTCAACAACTGTAACTCCTCCTGTGTGCATCCATAAATAGAGGCTGGTGTATAAACAGATACTAAATGATAATATAGTAAAACACAGGTGTAATAATATAAAATATGTCTACACAGGAGAAGTCATAACTGTTGACAAATACTGAGCATTAATAAACACTTAAACATTTCCTTATTTCTGCTCATAGTGTGTTATACAGTAAACCATTAATTAAATATGTATATAGTGCTTATAAATGCTAAAAAAAAGGGGGTTAGAGCAAAGTGTTGTCAAACATATTGTTCATTTGTTCCCTATTAGCTTAACAGCAGACATCGTAGCAGTAATGGGAGATCTTACAGCATCACTTGAAATGAATATCCATGCAATCGTCTGACCACTAACCCAGCACTCCGATTTAACTTCATAAATAAATTAAAAGTTGTATAAACAGATAAAGAAACATTCATTGTCATGTAACATTGCTTGAAAAGAAGAAGAAGTGTATCACTGGGTTAGACTTTGTGGCAAATGATTGCTTTTTAGTCAGTTCAAGGATGGAGTCCAGATACTGAGCATCAGATTTGTTAGGCCGGCTGCAGATTGGATAGAGGATTAGACAGTTAGTGTTTCTCATGACTTCGGGGGCGGAAAAAAAGTCATTTTGGGTGGTTTGTGCCTCTCTCTGCAGAGCAAAGGTGGAAGGTGGCGAGCAGTTTGTGACAATCAGAATGGATTAGAGAGGAGAAAATAATGCAATCGTACTTCCCAAAGCGCTTCCTCCTTCCTGTGCCTCCCTTCCTGTGGGTGAGTCTCCTTCTGGTTTGCGTTCACAAGCCAGCATCTACACTCTGCCTCTCCCCCCTTCATCCATCCATCCATCTATCTATCCGGCTGGCCACCCCCCCTCCCTGTCCTCCCAGCAGCCCTCTCAAGCCCCAAGCAGCTTCTTGACAAGGTAGCCCGGCATGCTGTAGAGGAAGAGGCCCAGCATTATGAGCAGCAGCAGGGCCAGCACGATCTTGATGATCAGCCACTTGTAGCGGTTGCACACCAGGTAGCGGATGGCTTTCAGTGGGCTCAGGAACCATAGGAAGGTGGTGTCTGGGCGGCTAGAGGGAGGGATGGAGGTAATTTGGTGAGGAAGGCATGCAGGTGGATGGAGGAGCGAGGTAATGAAGGGTGAGTGATGGGGGAGAGAGAAATGGGATGGAACATGGGAGGATTAAGAGAGAGAGAGAGATAGCTGGCATTAGTGGTTAGTGAGCTGTGTTGCATTTATGAGAGTTATTTTTCACTACAGCATGCTCACATTTCTATCAATATAATAGTCTACTTGCCAGCAGTGTGAACCCGGAAATGTTGAGTAACCCAAAGTGTAATGTTAGAAATGTACAGTACGGGTTCCCAGCGTTTAGAAACTGACGGATGACTTGGAATATGTTGGGCAATTTGTTTAATTAGCATAATCACCTATATGGACGATATTGTAGTGGTTTGGGCGGTTATTGAGGATGCTGAATCCATTTATGACATTTTCACATTTATGGGGATCTATTGGCTCTGATAATTTTGGGTATACCTTTTTTTTAAAACCTGTTCCACAACTCACATGTTCTACTTGTATTTGACTCCCTTCTCTTCAGGATGTTATTTAGCCATAGTTATATTATTCTAGTTGGGTATGGTACTTGCTTTTGTTACCTCCAATACCCAATTGTGAGTCACCTCAGAGTGTAAAGGTCTGTAAATTAAAACATTGATGTTGTGCATCGTTTGGATTATTGTGTTCAAAAATATCCCACAATTAATAACTGAGTAACAACACAAGTTATCAAGTTATCTGTCCAATGCAATCAATTCAGTGTCCTCTAAAACTTCATCAAAATCAGTCCAACAGGAGTTGAAATATGACCACTTTTGGTTTAAACGGTCATTTAGAATTATTGAAAATGTCAGAAATGGATTCAGCATCCTCAATAACCCCCAAAACCACTCCAATATTGTCCAAAATCGGCCAAGCAGTTGCTAAAATATTGTCCACATGAGTGATTATGCAAATTATCCAGCATATACAAGTTAGCGTCCAGCAGTTTCTAAATGCTGGGGACCCATAATGTAAATTTCTAACATGAACTTTGAGGTACTCAACCAGGTTCACAATAGGGCTCTACGTTGGCGAATAGACTATATATAATGCGTCAGAGGAGCACGAGATCACATCACAGAGTAAAAGCTTAACAATAAAACATATGCACAATGAATGTTGATAAAAAATGGATTGATGGATGATTGACCAACAGCTCCAAACACGGATATTTCTACAGTTACAGTTAAAGTTTTAGAAAATAAAACTTGCCTTACAGCTCACAATATTTTATATATCTGGATGCCAATGAAAACCAAACAAACATGGCTGCCTCTTGTCAGCTTAAGTCTGTCATCCAATGTAATTAAAGTATTGTGTTATATTATCAATACACAGTATTTTTAATCGTGATCGTCAACGCTCGCAAGTTAACACGTGAATCTTTCCCCCCCTCTACCATCCATCCTATATGATATGGCTGCCTGGCTCTCCTATGCCTAAAAACGGCCCTGCGTGTTTCCATACCAAACAGTTGGTCACATTTAAGATGTGTAATGGCACTTGGTGGCAAAAAGACACTGGTTTGCGCACAAGGTTGAGACAAGATACAGAACAAAACAGTCTATTCTATAGCTGAGACAACAGAGGAGAGACAGAAGAGGAGTAATCAAAAGAAAACAGTGAGTTTTGTGCAGGACAGGAGAGGAGGTGCTACAGGTAGGACAGGAGAATCCAGGAGGCAAAGGGGTTAAAATAGAGAAGCAGAGACAGCGAGGAGGGGGCGGAGGCTACCGGCGCGTCAGGCCCCCAGCATCTTCTTAACCAGGTAGCCAGGGAGTGAGTAGAGGAAGAGGCCCAGCATGAGCAGCAGCAGCATCAGACCCAGGACCTTGAGGATCAGCCAGCGGTAGTTGTGCCAGATGAAGTAACGAATGGACTTCAGAGGGCTCAGAAACCACATAAGACTGGTGTCCGGGCGACTTTGCGGAAGGAGGTAGAGAGAAGGAGGAAAGAAGGAATGCAGATGGAGGCAAAAATGTGGAGAAAGGGTAAGGAGAAAGGGGGAGTCACAAGCACAAAGGAGGGGAGGGGAGAGACAGAGGGAGACAGTTGAAGAGATGGTAGGAGGAGAAACGAGTGCGAAAGTGTAACAGTGGCCTTTTAACAGTGCAAAAAGCAGTGCTAGGGTCAAACCAGACCAAATCACATCTTTATTTAATATAAAGTTTAATATTTGTAACATTTGATTCACTGCTTTTTGCGCTGTAGAGGAGATTTAAGGGACAGTCATGTCTGCGCCACACAATCATCCTCAAATGTTATTAAGTGAAACAAGTGAGTGTGTTTGTGAGAGTTAGATTCTACATATATTCTGAATGAATCTTACTTTGGTTTCTCCAGTGGATCAGGCTCATTTCGTCCTAGGCCTACAGGACTTTTCTCCGCCTCCTCTGCTGTCACCAGATGAAGCTCAGCTTCTACCTTACCCTGCAATGACGACATGATACATGTGACATATCAAAATTAACCAATTAGCTAGATGCCTTGAGTATATTACTACTCTAGATCTAGTTCTCTGTTCTTGTATAGATTAATACAGTGGTTTACAATCTTCTTTGGACCCCTCAGATTTATCTTGGGACCCTGGGGGTTCCTGATGCTCAGGTTGGGAAACCACAGTTTAATGAATATACAGTGTTTTCTTGGAAAGGTTTAGATAGAAATGTTTGCTTTGAATCTGCTTGGTTAAGTCTTTTGAACTATTTTCTGTATCTTTGTTTACTTGCATTCTTCTTTAAAGCCGTTTCACACCAAGCACGGATTTTTGTCGGAAAAATTGGCACAGAAATGTATTTATTTAATTAAATCTTTTTAATTAATTTATTGCCCCGGACTCGGTGTGCATAGTTGTCAATGTGGAAAATTTGATTATGATTTTTTCGCATTCCTGCACCGCATTTTCGCATTGGACTGGTGAGAAATGGCTTTTATGCAGTTGAAATTTTTTCAACTTTTACTCCGTTGAGGGTGGATTTCTAACCGCTGTTTTGAAATGATGATGCAAAACTGTTGTGCTCAGTATTTCACGACTGACTCACCGTAAGCTCCATCTCATCGTTTTCATCGCGGGCCACAAACGGCCACCAGCCCTTGACCCTCTTTTGTTTGAAGATGGAAATGGTGGGCAGCTCGTGCTCATTTCGGATCATGTCAAGCGAACACTGCTTGGCCGTCTTGGCGCCACGAGGGAACCGGTTTAGGTCCAGCTCAATCGCACCTGGGAGTGGTGATAGACAAAGACAATAAGGATGGTGATACTTTTTTTTTTTTTTGCTTTTTTTTCCAGATGAAAAGTTCTGCACATCAGTCCTCCTCACCCAGGAAGTCATCAGCAGAGAAGTGGTCGGCGTCCCAGACCTGCATCGTGAGGCGAGGAGGGATCTTATATTCAGTCTCATCCCAGGAGAACATGGACTCTTTCTTAGAGATGACGATCTTCTCTTCAGCCATGAGGTAATCGAAGGGGTAGACGAAGCGCCAGTTAAAGTTGCCCTCACCAGTCAGGGAGTGATAGTGCACATCTGTGTCCTGCTTGTCCTCCTGCTGCCCTTTCAGCCATCTGTGGGAAGAACCATAGAGATCAGAGTTAGGATGACCTTTAGGATCATGACTTGGAGGAGTGGATAGATTTTATGGTTTGATTTTGTCAGCCATGCACTTCTAAGGTCTAACAAGTAGGAAATTGCAAATGTCTGTCAGTTACTGGATATTAATTTGGTTGATTTAAACAAAAGCATAGGACACGTTAACTGTACCAATCTGCCAACAAGAGAGATGATGCTAATAGGTCAAAATCAAAACACATAATGTGGCTCCCCAAAAGCAAATCAGACTAATATACATGTGTGTGTGAGAGATAATGTCAAAAATGTTTAATTATACACAAAAATCTGATTTGATGTTGGAGCTTCACACTATTTTCAAAGCCATGCACACACAATGCTCGCAAAAAATGCCACTAGTGAAATTTATCTGAATTTTTCCTTAAAGAAACTTTCATCTTTTAGTGTCTGGATGCAGATGGCAGAGGATCAAAGGCTATGAGGTCAATCTGTGCCGACTGGAGCTCTTTCATTAACAGTAGAGTGAGACTGGCTTCATTAGTGAGGAGGGAAGCTGCAGGAGGGAAGCTGCACTCTCAGTTCTCAGAAGGCAGCACTAAAAACATGAAAAAGTTAGCCGATTGTCAGCCTAAAACATCTCGTAAATAGTGAAAGGGGGAGGGAATGTGCTACGATTTGGGAACTGGGATGCACTGGCATACATTAGGCTGGGGTTAAGATGAAAAAGCATTGGGTTTTTGCTTGGCTGCAAAGGACACCAGGTCACTAAAACATGCCTGATTTCATGTGACCCAACAACTGAAACATAACCACTGTATCGCAACAGTGGATCCATCTGAAACAAACCCCATCCTCCTCTCTTTACTGTTTATGCAGACAGTTGGCTCAGCCACTAACTCTACAGCACTGAATCAATACTTTTACCATCCTCCAAAGTATTTAGGGTTGTTCGAGGATGGCACTCTGTTTGTTACAGTGCAATCCTGAGGTGACACATCCACGGGTGACACCGAGTCAGCTGAGGGAAAAGTGAGCTTGGTTAAGAGATGCAGGAGTGAAGAGGCTCCGCAAAACACTGACATTAATAACTTTATGGAGTAAAATATAAAAATAAGTTTTTCACTGCAGACATTTTACAAGTAACAAGAAAAAGTACAATTAATCATTAATAATGTCTGCATTTAGGTGTCAGTTTGTATTATTGTGCATGCTGTACTGCCATTGCTTACTTAATGGAATGAGACGTTATTAATGCTATTAGTTACACCAGTGCTATTTCTATCACAGGAGTATGTTCAATGTGAGACAATTTCATTGGACGGATAATTAATGTAACTGCACCTTACAACAAGTCAAAATGTCTGCCATGAAAAAGGTCCTGTATTGGGATCAGTCTGCAACATGACAATGTCATCAAAACATTAGAGCTCTGTCGTACCGCCATGCATATTCTTTACTTATATACATGCAAGAGGCTCCAAATACCTTAAAATTGAAATTACAAATATCTTGAAAGTCTTCATGTAGAGTAATTTCAAGTAAAATCTACAATACAGGACCAAACCACAAAACATTTAGCAAAAAAATCACCTTTTTTTAAAAGCCCTGCCAACATAAAAGTTTGCTCTTGACTTAGTGGAATAGTAGTTTGACAAAAAAGAAAAGAAAATGGTAGTTTAATAAAATAGTAATTTAACTACATAAAAAAATAGAAGTTTGACATAAAAAAAAGAGATCAGTAGCTAGACAAAAAATAAAATAAAATGGTAGTTTAACAAAAGAAAATAGAAGTTTGACAAAAAAGAAGAAAATAGTAGTTAATAAAATAAAAGTAAATGTTAGTTTAACTAAATAAAAGAGTAGTTTGACAAAATAAATAGAAAATGGTAGTTTAACAAAATAAAAACAATTGTAATTTGACAAAATAAAAGTTTATCTAAATAGAAGAAATGGAAGTTTGACAAAAAAGGAAATAGTGGATTAATAAAATAAAATAAAATGGTAATTTGACAAAAAAATAAAATAAAATAGTAGTTTAACTAAATAAAAGAAATGGAAGTTCGACAAAAAAGAGAACAGTAGTTTGACAAAAAAAACGAACAAAATGGTAGTTTAACTAAATAAAAGAAAATGAGATGTTCAAAAATGTCCATTCCTCTGAGCACTTCATGTTTTGGCAAAAATATGACTATAATTCTGATTATGATTGTACTCAACAAGTTGTTTATGTGGTTTGATCCTGACTGAACTCATTTTTCATTTGGCAATAGTTTTCAGCGTGCTATTTGGGGAGTTTGATACAAGCGAGGTTACGTGCTGGATGGAGGGTTGAGACAGGAAGTGGGAAAGGGGAGAAAGAAATTACTCCAGGGCTTCAGGGAGAAGGAAGGGAGGTAGTTGTACGAGCCATGCGATGGATTCGTGTGTTTACCCCCTGACATAGATGTCAGACATCTTCTCTCCTGTCATGAAAGCATCGTCCTCTAGAATTACGTCATCAGTGTTCCAAATAACAACACGAAGCTCAAAGCTAGACAGCAGCAGAGCATTGACCGGAGGAGAGAGAGAGGACGACAGACAGACAGACAGGAGACACACCACAAACACAAACGACACAAAAACGCACACAGAAAAAAAAATGGAAACAAAACAAAAAATAATGGTTAACTGCAACAAAAAAAAAATCCACACACAGCTCACACCCACGGGACGAGGCTTGGACGCCGCGTCCCGCTGTACCTACCCCCTGACAAATATGTCACTGGACTTTTCCCCAGTGAAGTAATCATCGTCCTCCAGTATTACTTCGTCTGTATTCCAAATAATCACCCTGAGCTCATATCTGGTAAGGGGGGGAGGAAGGAACACACAGTTGGACTAATATTTGACAGTAAATGGAGAGCTAACTAGTCAAGCAGACTCACCATAACTTAAGCTGGGGATAAAACTACGTATTCTGTTGGAAAAACTGAAAAACTTTAGACACTTTGAATGCAATTAACACATATCTTTCCCACTAAATCTGCACTGAATTCACAGTTTTCATAATCAGAAAACATATTGTGTTTGTCTTATCTGTTCCAGCCCAGGCCTACCTCTTTGGTTTCCGTGGTGACGTGTCAAGCGCAGGTCCAGGAGCAGGCATGTCCATAGGAAACATATCCACCCACATCTCAATACGGCCCTGTGAACGCACAGAGAGGTACAGTTTAACTATAATTTCAATCTGTTTCATGACTCCAGACAAGTGTGGCTTTTCCCTACCTGTTCGATGCCGGGTTTGTCGGGGTTCAGCAGGGGTCTGGTCTCCACGTGTTCGGGGACGAGCTTACAGCCCACCCTCGGGATCTCCTCCCAGTGGTTCAGCACCGTCAGAGCCAAATGCTCCTCAGTCTGCTTCTTCAGACCTGAGATAGACACAAACAAAAGGGAAAGCGAAACACTTGAATCGGAACAACAGTATGTGCTACATGCTATTTTTGAGGAAGCTGAAGTACAATATATGTAAAGTAATAATTTATCATGCAGCATCAACGCAATTAGATCAAAGCTACTTGCTAGATTTGAAGAAAAATGGTTGAAAGATATATTGTTAAAACCAAAATTACAAACATATATTCAAATCAAGCACAATTATGGCACTGAATCTTATGTTATAGCAAACTTATCAAGGATTCAAAGATCTGTAGTTGCACAGTTGATATCAGGGATTGTTCCTCTGACCCTCTAAGTTGGCAGATTTAAAAACATCCAGGAGGACAACAGGTGTTAATTACGCAAATTAAGAGAAGATGAAAATGAATCACATTTTTTTTATTGAGTTAAGAAGATCTATTTTAAGTGAAGTGTCTGTTCAAAATCCAATGTTTTGTTGCACTGATGAGGACAGAATGGCTATTTAATTTTAATGCTTATAAGTTGGCTACCTTTGTTGCTCAAGCTTGGAAAAAAACGTCAGGATGGTTCATTTGTTTAGTATTATTTGTAATTGATGTAGCTACTCTGGTTTCTGTCTCTTTTTTTAGTACAAAATGAAACCATACCATTTTCATCCTCGATGTCTGTAGGTCCCATGAAGATTCGATTGGCCACCTTGACTTTGCCTCCTGGACCATAATGAGGTCCATCGATCTTGCCGTCCTTACAGAGCTTCGCCAGGATCTGACTGGGCTTCATTGGGTCCCGCCAAATATTGTATCCATGGCTGACATCAATAGATAACAAAGAGGTAATTGAACTTCTGAAGACTTTAGATATGTGAGTCATTCAGAAAATTATAATTCATATAGAATACTAAATTCGGTGAAATTCAGGACAAAATATGGGATTTTGAGATGCCTACACAATATAATGTGAGTGACTATAACATTTTTGTTATTACTATTATTTATAAATGACAAAGTACACTATATTAAGAGTCAGACAGGTGCTGGGTTTCATATGGTGACACTGTAACTAAACCAATAGCTAAATCATGTAAAGGATAAAACACATGGATGCTCACACAGAGTAGTTGGATGAAATACCGCAGGTCGCTCTGTATTTGCTGTAGAAACGATTTTCCAAGTCGATCTTTGTCTCTCCGATCAGGTCGTCAGTGCCGACCAGGTCCCAGTCGTACACCGACACCGATAGCATGGACTCCATGGGGAACGTGGCCTCGATGTCAAAGGATCTGAGCAGGGACGAAGTGGAGGATAAACAAGTTGAGATGAGGAACAGAGTTAAAAGCAAATGTGAGAAGGGCAACAGACTCAGGCTCGTTCTGAATATTGTTGCACAAAAATGTTAGATTTTTTTTTTTTGATGACAGCCATTCCACTGAGCAATTTGATGTTGAAAAAATGTATTTAATAGATGTATATTATGCATTTTTAAAATATGTAATGGTGTTTTTAAAATATGGTCTATAACCGGGCTATATATAGCTAATAAATCCTGTGGTCTATATCAGAGCTAAAGCATAGAGGCGATGATGATAAGACGTCTATTGCTCAGTGCGATGTCAGCCAGACTTTTCTCCCGCTCTACCAACATACAGTATGACAACAAACTGAAACTAAATGAAAAGCAGCCTTTTCTCAACTTACTTGCCAAATACAGGATTGAGCTGTTTGGAGATGTAGTTCTCTTTGTCTTTGACCTCTGACTTGCCCAGCTTGATGACAACGTATGGATCAGCCTTCCCGTTGATATCAGCAGGGTGAAGATCTGTAGCCTGAGGTAGAGGAAAACAGAACACAACAACATCAGAGAAATACGTGTTAGTTTCTCTTTCTTATGATGTGTGAGTTTTTTAACTGCCGTATAGATTAAAATGACAAGGAGGTCACTCACCCTGACCACATAGACACGGACAAGGACGTTGATTGGATCGTTATGTGGGATGCTCTGGAACATTCCCATATTGGGATCGAATCCTGCCTCTCTGGTGATCTCCTCAGACAGAGGTAGCTTGTACATACATAAGGATCCCTGTGCCACAGAAAAAAAACAACAGGTTTAAAAAGAACAAGCGTATTTCTGCTCTATGACTTATGTTCTGTCAGCTAGTGTAGGCCAGGACGTACTTGTTTTTACTCAGTGTTTTCCCACCTTGAATCTGCCAACAATCCTGTCGTCATCCAGAGCGTGTTCGTCGTCATCCCCAGCTTTTCCTCTGTACAAGTTGAAAGTGTGCAGCCAGTCTTCAAAGTTGCCGTACTCGCTCTCCAGCTCCTTGTTGTACACCTGCACAGGTCAACACACACATTAACTGCTTGTATCTGCATGTATATTATTGTGTGCTGGTGTGAATACGTGAATGACAAACTCACCATCAGCTCGTCCACTTTTGCTTTAACCGGTCGTTTATCAGAGCCGTCTGCAGCCTGACCTTTCTTCTTGTCCTTGGAGCTCTTCTTCTCTTTGCTCTTCTCTTTTGTCTTGGAGCCTTTCAGAAGAAGGTCATCGTGTTTGATATCTGATTAGAGGGGTGAGTGGAAGTGGAGGTGCACAAAGTAGGGTTGGATGAAGAGGGGTGGCAGGGTTGCACACGACACGCGTCGTTCAACATGAAAGCTGACAGACGTGTTCATCAGGGGAGAAAGTTTCTCTGAACTCATGTTGTAGACATCAAACGTTCTTGTACGCTAGAAAAGCACTCCAAGAACCGAAAAAAATCACAAAATGTTTAATTAATCTGTTTTAAAGAGTAACTTAACGCCACCTGAAAATTTTGTTTTTGGTGACATCACAGTTGGGTGTGGTTACAGGTGCAAAAAAGTACAGTTATGACCACGCCCAACGAAACCCATAACCCATACTAGGTGAGGACAGCAAAACTCTGCTTTTCAGCCAGGTGTTACGTTACTCTTTGAGGAGGAAAACAAGAACATGTTGAAAAGTAATTTATATAAACACGTAATTTAAAAGTATTACTGTGTATAGTATATTAATGCATGTTAATAAATGAATTAAAATAAATAAATGATTATCGCATTCATTTTCAGATTCTCAGAAAAAAACGATAGTCAGTGAGAAGATTGGTCACTGGGGTTCATGGGAAATGTAGTTTAAATTGCTGAGTTTGAGTTTGAGTTTTTTTTTTTTATTCTTATGCTACATCTAACATCTTTAAAAACGTTTTATGCTGCATGGATTGCAGTCAAACAGTAAATAATTTAAGTAATTATGTAACTAAGCATGTTGTAAATTTAGGTTAATTCAGTGAGCCTGTATCAGCCAGCTTTCATGTGTACTGCAGAGCTGGGAGGTCTGATGTAGGAAATGGTCATGAATATGATAATGTTCGACTCAAGTTCAAAGCATGGATGAAGGATGAATCCATGAGAGCAAAGAGACGAAGAGCAGGAGGCACATAATGATGCTTCTGCGGGCTTTATGCTAGAACTCACATCTCCGACAAAAGCTGTGTCCTAAATCACTCCCTCCTTCACTCATTTACTACTCCGGAGTCCCTTTATGATAAGCACTCTATAGTTTACTCTATAGTGAGTAAGTAAATAGAGTAAATTGAGATTTCAGACTTTTATGAGTCATCATCATTTTGCATCATCACTGACAGCTGTGATTTTTGCATCTATAAAATGTGACATTGCATTGTGGGATTGTTAACAGTAAGTATGCCGAATCTCTTAGTAGGTTTTTAGTATTTAAAAATATGTCAAAATAAAGTATACTCAAAGCAGACATCATGCAGACTAAGTACGGTTGATTCTTCAGTGTGCTGTTGATGGACACTATTCTCCCACAATGCAATGCACAAAGGAAATGGAGGAACAGCTCACAGCTAGGAACATTTTTAAAATAAAAAACTGACGTCACACATCGTATCATTTCCTGCTGGTATAAAAATGTTGTTATATAAGTATGTTGATATTTTTGTATACTAATGGCTAAAACAGTATACTATGATGATTAGTATGTAGCAAGGTTATAATAGTTTTTATTTTATGTTAGATTTCACTACTACAAATAAGTTAACAACTGAGAATTATTCTTTAAACAATCCTGAACAATCTAAGTGAAAATAGTCAGGAATATGTCTCCAGTTGCATAATCCCAATTTAAAATCCAATATTGGTGACATATCCCTTTAAAAGAAATCAAAGCTGCGGACCTTTGGGCGCACTGGCAGGCAGCCCAGCTGATTTGGTGGAGTTCAATACCTGCTGACTCTGCAGCGATCTCCAGGTCCTCTCTCTCCTCCGCCTCTGCCTGAGCCGCCTCCTGGGCTCGGAGGGTCTGGAAAAGCAGCCAAGAAGATGTTGTCAGTCTAATAGGACTTCCCTTGTGAGGGCAATAACAAAAATAATGTGTAGATGTGAATAGACTAGAATAGACAAACCTCCTTTAGTGTCTCTATTGAAGCAAAATATTTGGACCACCAGTCCAGCACTCTCTCATCTGTCTCATCCTCTTCCTCCACTCCTCCCTTCTTTTTCTTCTTCTTCTTCTTTTTCTCTTTGTTGTTCTCCTCCTCGGTCTGTTGAAACAGTTCAGATACTTAATCTCAGTAGCTCTATTTTTATTCACAATGAGGCACCAGTTTCTATAAGAACGGTTACTTACCATGTCAACTTTTACAACAGCATCAGACGTCTATGACAGTGGGCGTCACATAAAACAACACAAGGGTTAATACACACAATGGATGATGCAGGTAGGAGAGGCACATGTACAGACTAGGCAGGTAAGAAGGACTGGACATAAAGCAGTGCTACTATTTACATGTATAAACACACACATTGTACAATAGAAATTAGAAGGCAATGCTCTACAGTCCATGAACTCAAAGAAAAGCTTACAGCGTCCAACTTGACAACCGTGTCCATCTTTCGGACCGAAGACTCTGCGTCCATGTTGACGATGATGTCACCTGCGGGGCGAGAGAGGGTGCGGGAGGAAAGGCTGGGTGAGGAGCGAGGATGGGAGCCGCCGTTGGTAAGGACCAGGTAGCCATTCATTAGCTTAGCTGGAGTGAGGCCGAAGGGCAAAGACAGCAGGTGGAGAGGCAGGACAGGACAGTCAAGGACATGCGAGAGAGGAAAACAGATGGAGAGAGGACACACGCAGGAAAAAGTTGGTCAGGGCAGAAAGCAAGCAGAGAAATCAAAGTTAATAAAGAATGAACTTTCATTCTTTAGTGACCAGAGAATCAGAAGTGTTTAAATGTAATTCTTAAAGTTTGTTTTAACCTCTCTTGATGTGCAATATCCTGTTATCATCTCAACTTTCCAGGAGCCATGTCCAACTGGTATTTTGGAAAGGTTAAAACAAAGTCTAAAAATGATTTACAAACATTGTTTCACCCATGTTTGGAGAGGACCTACGGGTATTTTTCAAGAAATAAAGGGAACCCAAAACTGACGAAGAAGTGAACAAAATGATGTCCTCTACATGTTTCAAATGAATTTGCTATTCATTGCTGTTTATAATATGAAATATTTGAAGACTATAATGTCTGTCTGAGTGTAAAATGTATAAATTAAATGCTAATCAGTAAGATGAAGAGTGTCTTTTTTTTTTTTTTCCACAAACAATAATACGATTGTCACTGTAAAGATACACCATCCTATAATGGTAAAGTATTCTACAACTCGAGTTTATAAAATTAAATTAAATTAAATTAAATTAATAAATAGGGCTGTCAATCGATTAAAATATTATCGCGATTAATCGCATGATTGTCCCTGGTTAATCACTCGTGGGTACCCATAGAACCCATTTTCATTCACATAGCTTGTATGTAGTATGACATGGTTGGTACCAATTGATTCATTAGGTTTTCTAGTTTCATATGATGCCAGTATCTTCACTCTAGCTTTAAAACTAAAGCTCATAATTTCCGAAAGTCCTAACATTTTAAAGTTGCTAGTTTTTCGAACCTGCCAGTAGAAACACAAGGCTTCTCAAAATGCCACAGTTAACAGGCCCCTCATTAACTATTGAATATATGTTTGTTTTCCCAAAACAACAGCAGGAGAAAGGAGGCACTCCAGTGGTGAAAAAAGTAAAAGAATCCTCTCATGTCTGTACACACACAAAATCCCACAAAATCCCACAGTTAGGCTCCTCGCTAACAGTAATATAATATATCACAATAATATAAATATAATCCTTCACTTGAGTGTTAGCAGCACCTGCAGTGGCCCAGTTGTTGGAGGTCTTATCTGGTGCGCTGTAGATAAAACGTCTCAGGCTGGTGACGGCATGGGACCCCACCAGGATGTAACGGCCAAATGCCCTGCAGTCCACCACCCGGATGTTGAGAGGAGGGTGGAGAAGCTCATTCTCTGGAAGGTCCTGGGGACAAAATGAAGACATGGAGTTGGTGTTGTAGTTTGCCTTATTCTTGCAGTAATACAGGGACAGTGTACAATAAATGTATTGCACCAGATATAGTACAATGCTAGTTTACATCTGTTGTCCCTGGGACCAATCAATACATATAGGACATACTGTATAACAGGCCTTAGTGACAGCAGGACTGTGTGTCTTTTAGCCATTTTTTATTAGTTTTAAACGGACATACAACAACACAATATTCAATATATAACTTTCTAATGGTCTAAATATCAAATCGACAGCTGTACTTACCACCTCAAACCATTTAACCAGGGTGCTGAAGTTGGGGTTTTTCTTGTAGTTCTGGATGAGGACAGACTGGACACCTCTACCTGCACACTCTATGTCCACACGGGGCCGATCCACCTGAGCCAGGTTAATCCTCTTCAGGTCCCTTAAGCCCCAGAACAAAACCTGAACCAGAGAAAGAAACAGCATTAGGGGGATGAGATCTCTACAGCTCAAAAAACAGATCTGGTGGTTAAAATCTCACCTCTATGCGGTAGCGACTCAGGATGGGTCGGATGCCCAACGGCACGGGCAGAATGGGTCCACGCTCCGAGTCTGTCGGCCCTTCAAGGGGAGGAAGATCGGTCCTGCCTCCCTGACCGATCTAATAAAGGAGGAAACAGAGGAAGTAAACATGACAGTAACAAGATGCTTCTCTTGATTTCTGTATAGTGATACAGTGTGAGCACCATACCAGATTTCTTTCGTAAAGCCGTAATATTTGTATTAATTCTTTCTTTTCTTAGTGTGAAAACTTGGCGGAAGTGCAGAGAGGGCAGAATTTAATGTGGTGTTGGTAAAGATAAAAGTATATAGCAGTACAAACACCGACAACAGAGTAACCAAAGAGTAAGACAAAGTGGGATGAAAAGAGAGAATGCAAGAAAAGAGCACCTTTATTTGAGGAACAGCAAAGTTATGGACAGCGATCAGAGCTCGCCTAATCGCCTCCACATCGAAAGGTATCTGTAGGCAGCAGGAGGAGGCACAGGAAGGAGAAAGAGGAAAAATGGAGATTTCACAGGAGAAAAAAATGAATATGTCAGAGAATGGAAGGAAGGGTGGTGACACGGTGGCAGAGGAAACAAGAGAGATACACATATTCAAAGGAGGAATGGGTAAGAAGTAATGCACACATAGTGATTATAAAAAAAAACAAGCAAAAGAGGTATGTGATGGAAACTTTCCATGAGAATTAACAGGAAATAACAGGAATAGAATGGAAGTATAGGGGTTACTACCTCAGGCTGTATTTACCATGTCATTTGCAGATGGAAACAAACCCTTTACCATAACATAAGCAGACATAATTGTAAACCCTTCTATCTATCAGAAATGAAAAAATTCAACAATTTTGTTGAGTTGGATCTTTAATTAGTATTATTAAAAAGTTGATTCATTTAAAATTGTATTGAACTTTCAGGGTTTCCACCAGTGTATTGCAAGAGTCGACTCCCCACCGGGCCTAAGAATCAGGGATTTATGTATTTTTAAGATGTTTTTTTAAATTAAAATGTGTTATACAAGTAGCGAACTCCTCTAAGGAATAACTAGCGAGTGTGGTCGATAGAGAGAGAGAGAGAAACAGAAGAGACACACCGCGCACATTGTGTTTGTTTACTAGAAAGTTCATGTGTCTTTTGGGGTGACGAGACACGTTTTTTTCCTCCCATATAAGTTCACTATTAAAAGGTGCTATTTTTATATTGAAAATATGCAACAATTTCCAAATTCCTGAGCTTTATTTCCCTTGGAAAACTTCCAGAAATATTCTGGAACATTTTCTAGAAATGTACCAACCCTTTGCAACACTAGATGAGAGACATGTACAGAATGCTTGGTAGAGAGAAATAAATAAAATATTTTCGCTATTTTTTCCATTATTAAAAGGTACCTTGTAGAGTTTTTATAGCGCTATGGAGAAGTACTTTTATGAGTGGGTCCCTGTTTTGTGTGAATTGTGAGAGCATGTGGATAAACGCTTCTGCCAATGAATTCAATGAATTCATCTACAGCTGGTGGCGATAACATGCCACCAAATGTATTACCAGCAAAGGCAATGATGGAGAAGACCGCTAAAGCATGGATGTAAACAAATCACAATTAAAATATTCAGCATCTTCAACCAAACCAGAATGTACAGCAGTGACATGTAATCCCTCAAGAAGGAGATTCTATGGAGTTGCATATGTCAAAGCATTCATTCATTTGTGTGTGTTTATGTAGGTCTATTCTTGCATAAGTTACCTGCAGCAGCTCAAAGGCGGCCAGCAGTTCTCCAGCGGTGCAGTTCCCTCTGTAGACCTGGTAGTACTCCAGCTGTGGTGGGAACCTCGGGGGGCCGTAGTGCTCGTCACACATCTTGATGGTGGGCTTCGCAAACGTCCGACCTATGAACTCTGCCTTGCCCTGAACACCACATTGTGACAGCAGGCAGTTGAGACAGTCGGGGGGACAAGGGAAGGGAGTTAGAGACGGGTGCTGGAGGTGCAGTTACCACGGCAGCCACTTGGTGTCAGTACTAGTCAAAGTGCTGGGAGGTAACAAAAATGTGGAATTTGAGAAGGAAAAACTCAGTCTTATATAACACAAACACCCTGACTAAAGATTACAGTGTTATAGAACAAAAAGAGGTGTACTCATTAAATAGATATCCACATAAGCATTTTTTTAAATCTTTGTTTAGTGGTTGAGTACTGGGAGGCAAATTTTCTATCCTGCACCACTGCTACTACGACCGTTAAGGCTCCTGCAGACACTGCTGTCACAAACTGAGAGAGGAAAAATGGAGGAGATACATGCAAGTTTGTTCCAGAGCTCATCAGCAGCTAGATGAACCTAACAATTCATGCTACATCAGGTAACAGCGATTAGAACTCCTTATTCAACACAGTCTTTACAGCACTAATGCTTTCACACTCTATTAAGCCAGCACGGCATGAGCAGGACCAGAGAGCAGGTGGAGGACAGGGTGGAGTGGAATAAGGGTGGACAGACAGCCAGAACATGAGGGAAGGAGAAGCAAAGCACTTTTAGATTTATTAGCACATAATAACAAGCATTGATGAATCTATTAATTGGTGCCTCTATGATGCATCCATTCATTCACATAGAGTAAGATCCTACCACAGTGTCCTGGTCGTAGATTTCAACTACAATGATCGGAGGGTCGTCTCTCAGCTCGCTGGCCTCCCCGAACAGCTCCACGTCGTCAAACACCAGCAGCTGGTCCCATGTAGGGCAGAGAGTCTCGCTCAGGACCTGCAGCACACACACACACACATATCAACTCAGTTCACACATAATCAATGCAAACACTCTTCAGTCCACACATACACACAAACAAATGTATGCATATACACTCATTTAGGGCTGGGCGATATAGCCAGAAATCTTCTATCATGATATAGATAATTTCATATCTTGATAACGATAGAAACGATAGAGAAAAATATATACGATAGACATTTCTATATCATTTTGACAATGTATATATCGTCATATTGCCCAGCCCTACACACAGTCGTGGTCCTACCTCAGTGACCTGGCTGTGCGTGGAGAAGAAGACGCGAGCGAAGGGATCTGAAAGGCCGCTGCTGTCAGCGGCAAACAGACTGCGTGCCTGGTACATGTGTGCTCTCAGCTGGAACACCTGCTTCACTGTTGGACACACACATCACATCACATTAACGGACAATCAATCCCCTCTGTTAGCAATCTTATTTTGAAGTTAGAAAAGTGAACCACAAAGTAAAAGCGATCAATGGAAGTCAAATGTCTACTTCTGAGTTGATTTTGTGTGTTTTGCCTCTAATTGATTTTAGAGTTAAAACTTAATGATGAATCAAGAACCTTCTGGTGAATTAAACATGAATCGACTTAAAAACAATAATTAAATCAAACTTCTATATCCAAGAGCTTACTGTTGTAGACGAGGCTGACGGGGGGCACAGACTGAAGACCAGGGCCCATTTTAGCAGATTTGATCTCTTCAAAACCATTAGGCAGACCATTGAGGAAGTCCTTCTTCTGCTTGTTGAGGCCGAGCCACAGATAACATTCCAGCTTCGCCTGAACTGTCCAGCCTGCAGGACCAAACCCCTTCTTACCAGGCAGCTGTGGGCACACATTACAACAACAGTGGGTTGAATAAACACAGGAAAGTACGTATTACATCCTCTATTTGGTATCATCACAGCGACTCAATCATTAAACATTATGCAGACTATGTTGCAACATGGCCCAATCCATAAATATTAAAGAGCCAACTCATTGATTTTCAACCTTCTCTCTAGGCAGCTGTCATAGATTTAAAGCCTATTCACCATCATACTTGTCAATACTGTGTGTTGTATATTGACTTTTCACCACTACGGATCATCACACAATGCAGTCTGCATGTTTTCAGCTTTAAAACTGCAGATGAGAATAATGAGAGATCTTGAATTTAAGATGGTTAGAAATCAGCAAAATGTGTTTTAATGACTAACAGAGGAGCAGGAAGAGAGAGATTCTACCTTGAGGAAGACGGCTTTGACTTTGCTGCAGTCTTTTCCTGTTTCCTCATCCACGATGGAGTAGAGAATGTCTTTGGAAGGAATCCGGGCGTAGGCGATGCGCTTGTTGTTGCTCATCATCCAGATGAAAACATCTGGGATGCTGTGCTGAGGCTGGACAAGATGAATAGATATGATTGATTGATAGGTGATAAGCACTCTCCTTATTCAAGGTTATTTCCCCAATTATAACTTACTTGTACATGTACATTTACTGAGTGTATCATGTTTATATACTGTATATTGATTCTGCAGTAATATTTCTATGCACTCAGTCTGTGTCAGGCAACTTATAAAAAAAAGTTCTGTACCTCGTCTGCGAGGAAACGGAGCTTCTGCAGGAAGTTCTGCACCAGCTTGAGTTTGTCTCTGACTGTGTTTTTCTTCACCTGAGTCCGGATCTGCTTGGACTGCTGGCCCATGCTGTCCTGCAGGAGGAGAGGTGATGATTGACAATGAAGCATACTAATAGAGGGGCACTGCAGCTTACATACAGACATACAAACTGTATATACATGCACACATCATATCTTATGGTCATAGCAATATGGTCAAAATGACAATCACAATTATTTTGATCAATATTGAGATCACGATTATTTATCACGATTATTCATCGATTTTAAGGACAAAATATTTCTATTGCACTTTCACATTTACATCAACAGAGCACTGCTTTCACTTCCATGTTACGCTACATTCCTGCTAATGTACAAATCTTTGCATCCAAATAGGACTGGTCCTTATTCATAGTGCATCTCCTAGAAGCAAAATAAAATTGCACCAAAACTTTTTACTCAAAATTAAATCAACAAAGCACTGCTTTCACTTTCATGTTGTGCTAGGCTACATTCCTGCTAATTAACAAATATTTGCATCAAAATAAGACTTAAAATAAGGTTCTTCTTCAACTAAATTCAGTGCATTTTCGTTTTGCCCGCAAAATGTACAGTATATTACTCTTCTACTCTGGACTGCAGCCGCAACATTCAGGAACGTTTTTGACTGGCTGCAGCTGTAGCGGCATGACAGCTTACCAAAAGTGAAGCCTAATCATCTTGATCTCCCCCTGGTGGCTGGCTGTTAGTTTAGGAAGCACTTATTTGATATGCAGAGTTTTCTATGAGCAGAGCATGCAACTTAACGTCAATATCCCAGACGATCATGTTCATTTAATTGTGGGCGGCCAAAATCATGATCGCGATTAATATTCGATTCATTTAGCAGACCTATTGCAGTCTTTTATTTTCTTTCTCAGTATGCGTTAAGTATGCATACTTTTCAGGCATACACCTGTTCAAACGCTGGATCTTATTCATATTATAACCTTCTCTTTTTCCGTCACCACTACAGCCCTGCTTACAAAGCATCACTTTGCATTCCCCTTGCATTTCCTCTCGAAGCAAATCAAAAGTGTACTTGCAATCAAATACAAACATGAATCAGAATATGAAAGAGTTCAGAGAATGTGACAGTATTGCAAATGCATGCAAATGTATGGCAAGAAATTATTCAAAGGAGTGAAAATGTATTCCAAAAATTAATTTCGCCTGCGTGGCCTTTACAGGGACTCCACACTATTTACTCACTAAGGCGCTGAGATTAGAGACTCAACAGCAGCCAAATTGATTAATCACAACTTCATCTTCCCCTCTATCACTCACGCCGCTTCCTTCCTTCTCTATTTGAGAAACATAAATCATACCATCTCTCTCATGCAGGACTTGAGACGCTCTCGATCCAGCTTAGTTCGGCCCGCCTGGTTCACATCCTTGTTTGCAAGAGTCACAAACCGGCTGGAAATAACCAGAAGATACAGAGGATGAAACATGAAATACATATTAATACACATATTAAAATGATCTATATTATTTGTCTGTGATTGTCACCATGACACTCATGATGATAGTGTTTTAGAGATGTCTCAGTGCAGAGAGCTGCGGTCTTCAGTAGTTTCTGAGTCTTTGATGAAGCTGCTTGTCTTTAATGTTGCATGTTTGAGAAGTTTTAAACAGCAAAATGCAAAACCAGCTAATGAGCACTATAGAGTTTTAGGTCTTACAGCAGTTTTACAGCTTTCAGCGTCAGGAGAAACTCTCCATATCTATACTGACCACTGAGTCACAATGCCAGTTTTAATACAAGGCCATGACAAATTGTTATTATTATGTCGCTTGCCTGCAGCCGACGCTGAGCTCCTCCAGCACCCCCCTGAGTCTGCGCTCTGGAAAAGCCTTCTCTGTCTTAATGATCTCCTGAACATCATTCACACCCTCTTCCTGTCGGGACACAAAAAATACTGGAGGTTAGGACGAAACAAGTCGTTAGTACTCATAGGTTTGTATCCAAAACATATTTTACAAATGCCAAATGCCCCTTATCTATACATACACATACTACTATCTACAATAGCAGGGGTTCCCAAGCTTTTCCATGCCAAGGCCCCCCAAATAGCATTAGCTTATGGCCGGGCCCCCCTTTTGCAAGATGTCCTTAAAAACCCATTGGCAATACTACAGCAAACTTCAAAATAAATAAATTAATAAATAAAATAAAACATCCGAATATATTTCCTTACTTTTATTAATGCATAATACTTACATTTGTATTTCATATCTTTAATCATTCCATTAGATTAAATACTGTGCCCTCAACAGGTCAAAATCTTAATTATTTTTACAATTTTTCTATAGAAACATAAAGCTTAAGCAGGTGGATCAATGAGCAAAAAAAAAAAAAAAAAAAAAAAATGATGATTCGATCAAACGACAATAGGCAAGACTTGACCAATCAGATTCAACTATGTTAATTCTTAGTCAGGGACATTTCTAGTGTATACTGACCAGCTTGTCAGCGATCTTGTCCATCATGTTGGAGTTGTAAAGTCGTCTTCTCTGGTCCTGCCACCAGCTTTTGATGTAGACACACGGCTTCTTTTCAAAGTAGGGGAGATGGAAGTAATTCCTGTAAAGTACAAATAAAACGGCTTGGTCCACAGTATAAAACCTATTATTTTTACATACTAAACTAAATGTTTAGTTCATAACTTAAATGTGTAAACGGTTGTGCAGCTACTCTCTCAGTAAAGCTAAAATTTGCCTGCAGTCTGCTCCAGGCTGACGTTCATTGTACTATCTCTGATAATTGTAAAGCACGTAACGATCAGTTCAAAAGTGCTAGTCTTGGCGTTAATTACCCTGAAACTATATCAGCAATATATCAGAAATAGCTTTCTAAGCACCCTTTCCCCTGTGACCCTTGACCCCTGACCTGTCGGTGATGACAGGCTTCATTGGCGGAGTGGAGGAGACCGAGACCAGGTCCGCGTCCTCGTCCGCCTCCTCATCACTGGAGTTCTGTATCAGCTCGCTCTCCTCTTCTTCATTCTCTCCATCTTTCTTCTTCTTCTTCGCCGATAAAGGCTTGCTTACACCATCTATCTGGTTGCCGTAGTTACCTGTTGCGGGCAGAACATTCTACATTGTTATGGAGTGTGCTTGATTACAGTAGCTATTGATTTTTGTACACCGTCACATCTCTCTCGTATATTGTGAACGTGTGGACCGGAGGTCAATCGTAACAAGATGAAGAAAAAGTTAATTTACCTATTGTGATTTCAAAACTTATCGCTTTGTCTCCGATCTTCCTGTCGATCATGGTGGCCTCCAGGAAGGAACCAAAGAGGAAGAACTCGTCTATTTTCCCAGTGGCGCTCTGATGGAGTGAGGAGAGCGCAATTAAAAACAGTGAAACATTTTATTGGACTGAAGTGCATTCACTTTATTACAGAGTCTGTGGAAGAATAACTGCATCTGGTCTTTTCTGTAATTCATCACACACATAAAATCTACCTGTCTCCTCTCTGAATTACTGAGCCACTTAATTTATACATTAGTCAGTGCACTCTTCTCAACTGTATTTCCTGCCCTACAGTATGCTGCTTCATATTCATTCATGGGGTTGTTATTAAAATATAAAATCTTAATCAATATTCATTATTCTTTTAAAAAGGATTTGCAGCAGTTCATCACTATGCCTCCTAGGTAGCCAACACAGCTTTGCCCATAGCGGCCTAAATCCAGTACCAATGGCAGCCAGACTCATGCCAGACTATACTGGCCCAAACCTGCCACTGATTCTTTTCTCTCTTTTTTGAACTTTTAGAGCAAGTATATATGAACAATTAAAAAGAAAACAATTAAACAAAACTAAACCAAAAACAGTAAAAGGGTGCCATAGTAGCAAATAATTGTCCATGCATGCCCAAATATGCTGTATCTCCAGTGTCCATAACCGCCATGTCACAGTCTGGGGTTGTACAATGAGTATGTTTTAAAAGGTAGTTCAAATAAACTGCACATTAAAGGGTAACCGGTATTTTTCAACCTGGACCCTCTTTTCCCATGTTTGTGTGTCTAACTGACTAATGGTGACAACAATTTCTTAAATGTGCCGCTCACAAGCTGCAATGTAATCCTATTGGGTCAAGCTGGCACCACCATTTACGTCCTCTAAAAGTGCTAGTTTTTGCCATGACAGGATCTGATTGTTATTATAAGTGTCTGACATTATGGAAAGAGTCTTGCTCAAGGAGAAGTCTCGTTCTGAAATCTGGCGAGGTGACGTGTTGCCGGAAGACAACGGTGGAATAGTGGAATACCAACAATCACAATAATTATATTAAGTACATATTTCCTCCAAAAATGTTTTAACTTTAGGGCAAGCCCAAAAAAGATCTAGCTGAAATCAATGGAAAGATGCTATAAAGTCTGGTCTGAAAAATGAACGTGATGCACGACACAATTCTGACAAACATTATTTGTTTTCTGTTATTCCTCCAAAGTCGGTTACTGGCATCGTTTACTATTCTCAGAAATTAGGATGATAAATGCACTTTCCTGAGTATGATCCAAAACCACTGATGAACACATTTAAATTTGTGTTAGATGGCAAATGATGAATAACCGCAATCTCACATTTAATACTTACAGTAGAGGGGAGATAAATTAGCTAATTTACAGTATTAGTAATTCATAATCTGTCTCTCCTTCAAAGCAAAGTACTTGAGAACTGGCACAGACTCATGCTGGACTGAATGACTGAGGTTCCCAGGGGACATCGTTACACCACCAACAGCCAAGAGGTCAAATGGCTGGCGAGCTTGCCCCGAAGCAAAGCATCTAATGTTTCTGATTTCCCTGATGAGCAGTTAATCACACATGTGCCAATATGATGGAAGGTTGTAGCATCACACTGTTTATTGTAAGGTCAGGAGGTCAGGAGAGGTCAAACAGCACGTTGTTCTCATGGATCAAAGGTCAGGACAACAGCTTTTCTTTCACTGTTTTGTCACATAATTTTGTTTTCAGTGATGAATTTGGAGGGACATTTTATGCAAAGGAATTTGTGAAATAAATACTTCCATCACATAAAATAACATCATCAAACAGACACACCAAAAAGACTCCAGGTCAGTCAGGTCTTCTCACCTCTGAGATGTTGGAGACGCCCTCCACCTGCACCTCAGTGGAGCTCATGAGCTCAGGTGAAGTGGTGTCCAGGATCTCCACAGCGATGGACAGCAGGAGACGAGCTCTGAAGGACACGCCTTCTCCAAGACCGTCATTCAGGTCCTGGTGCTCGTCCATCAGAGTGTACTGACGGGTGGAACCGTACATGTTGGCCCAAGCTGGACCCATGGTGGGCAGGAACCCTGGAGAAGGTAAACGGAGAAGAAATGGCTATGGGAGATGACGTAGTAATCAACAAGAAGTGTTTGAAGTGCTTCAAACGCTAGATTAGGGGTATCCAGCAAGTAGCTTAAGGGGCCACCAGTAGCTCGCTACCCGTTTCTAAGTGGCTCCCTAAAGGTTCAAAGAATATGTACATATATTTGATAACACAAAGTCACTTTGTAAACCTGTTTAAATTTCTATCTAATCAAACTTACATACATCCCGCCCCCTTCTGACACAAAATGATTATTTGCCAATCAGCAGTCAATTAAACGAGTGGCGCTGTTTTCAAGTTTCATCAGTGACATTGTAACATTAGGGGATGTTAGCAGACTAGCAAGTGCACGCCAGATTTGACAATGACCACAAAAAATGGCCAGGCCAATAAAAGGCAAAATATATACTATTTTCAGGAGGAATACAGAGACAAATGTGTGTGTCTCATGTGCCGTGCGAGCGTGTTGGTCAGTAAAAGATGCAACGCCGAGCGCCACGTCACCAAAGTCCACAGCAACTTTTCATGGGACTTTCCGACTGGTAGCAGTCTACGAACAGAGAAGGTAAAGGGCTGAAAACAACGCTTAAAAAACAACGATCTCTATTTACCAAACTGACGAAGACGGTCAACTTAGCAACGGAGGTTTCGTTTAGCGCCACAAATCTTAATGAAACACAAAAAGCCCTTCGCCTATGGCAGGATTGTAATAAAGGCAATGACTGCGGTGGCTGAAACGTTATGGACCAAAAAGTAAGACAGAAATCATGTCTGCTATTGGCGATGTACAACTTGGTGCTATGAGTAGCTCTCAGATACTTTTGTTTTGTCAAATTAGCTCTCAGAGGAAAAAAGGTTGGAGACCCCTGTATTAGATCTGCCCACCCTTGCCCAACAAAACAGAAGTCGAAAAACAAACAAACTAAAAGCCAGAAAGCAAAAAAATCATCAACATATTCGCCTATGACAGTTTCACAGTCCTTTTTATCTTTATCGAGAACACACAGAAATTAGCCCCAAAGCCAGTTCTATCATAGCAAATTGTCATCTAGCCACAAGCAGATTTAAATTCTTCAAAAAAAGACCTTTGGCACAATTTGACTGTTTTTTTTTAAGCTCATTGTTGTGCTGTTGTAAATGAAACAGTGTGGACATTACCGTGACTTCTTTGCATTATATGTTTATGTTTGAGTTTCTGTAAGGTTGTACTCTTGATATTCTGATCAGTCATGATAGAAATCACTACTCATGCTCACCAATTTTCCTCTGTTTATAAAAAAGAAACTCAAGTCGCTGCTAGAAATGTGACTGTATCACTTGTTGGTGTGTGGGGACTTTTACCAGAAGACTCTTCATAATGGATCTTGCACTTTGGTTTAATATATGCAAATGTATGTATTGTCTGCAAGTCAATTTTAATGTCATCCTCTACATTCATGCAGCCATTAGCGAAGGGTCAGGTGGGTCATGTGGTTCGATTGACACAGCACAGATAATTACCACATACAGTTAAATATTAACTAGTTAAGACCGACTAATTATTGTACCTGACAGCTAATCAATGCTAATGAGACAAACTGTGTGTGTGGACCTACCTTTGTCACCATCATTTGATATCTTGCGTAGGTCAACAAAGTGGGTTCCTATGGCGACGTCGTTGACCTTATCCGAGTCTCGTATCTGGACCTTCATGCGTTTGCAGAGTGGAGGGAAGAGCTCAGTGAAGACGACCTGCTCGTTCCAGATCGGTTCATAACTGCTCTTCTGGACTGAAGTCTTCCCCTGGAGACACACGAAGGAGAAACACTCAAGTACAAGGTATAAAGTACAAATACATTTGTAGTGGTCAGTTACGTGGCTCTAGTCGTTGTGTTATAGTAGCTGATACTGTTGCTTTAATACTTATTTATTTTAAAGGATCTATTCTACTTCATAGGCTCCATCTGGCATATTCCACATACTCTATTTTGGACCTGTCCACAGCTGGATGTGCATTTTTAAAACCCTCTCAAACACACTCAGGGGAATCCCTGAGGACTTAAAGATAAGAGCTATCCAAGAACTAGCTGAGGCCGTCTCTACATTACTTGCTCCAAGTCTGCTCCTCAGAAGAAATGAAATAAAAAAAATTGAATTACCGCCTCACGGTAGTATGCCTTGGCCAACCAGTCAAGTTGCAGTTTACATATACAGTATGTTTGTCCAAAATGTCATTACTTAATAATTTTATCCTATTAGACATTTGTCTGAAATTGTCATAATTAAAATATGAATTCTTGCAAAAAAGGTGTTTTGTGCGGTTACAGTGAACTTTGTCCATCAAATTCTAATCACTTCATCCTCGAGTCCAACTGGACATTTGTGCCAAATTTGAAGAAATTCCCTCAGGCTGTGCCTGAGATATCATGTTCACAAGACTGGGACGGACAATCCGAAAACTTAATTCCTCCGGCCATGGCTGTCGACAGCGCGGAGGCATAAAAACTGAATCACCATCTCATAAACGCTGGCTGGAGGATGTAATGGCACACCTCAAGCTCAAACACTTAAAGAATACTACTTAAAGTGGGGGTAGGCAGTATATTCTTGGCATCATTGGACAAAAACTCTAAGAGATAACTGGACTTCTGCACCTCCTCATAGCTCTGTTTTCAGAGCCATGAGGAAAAAATGTTTTCAGATTACCTGTCTCATGCACTACTGTCAGGATATAGTGACCGTTTTATAAAAATAACTTCTTTTTTTTTAAATCATATTTGCTCCATTTCTATGCACTGCTGCTTTAAGTCTCAACCAGAATGTTTTATAACAACTAGCAATTTCATTTTTCAGAGAGTCTTCTCTTTTATTTTCCCTTGATATTATAGGTTATTTATGTATGGGGCAGATGTAGCTGTTAATGTTTGTATGCGTGATAACTGAATCTGTGAGAATGGTGGAATTGTAGGCTATAAAGGTAGTTAAAATTTGGCTAACCAATGGCTGTAAAATATTTTAAACAGGCACAAAATCTTAATGGTTTCCAGTCAAAATAAACTATGCATGCTGCTCTCCTATAATAATAATATATAGTTAATAGTTAAGCTATTTGAGTATCCACACAACAGATGCATGCAGTGTATAATATTCTAGGGGAGCAATAAGGAGCCGTCTGGGAGTAATAACCCCACTAGAAGCTAGCAAAGAATAAGAGATTGCAGGATGTGGAGGGAGTTACTTTCTGGCCAGCAAACTGCACTTGAACGTAGGGGTCCACCAGGTCTCTGTTCTCTCCTATGAAGGCCTTCTTCACATTAGCCATGATGCTGGTGTTCATTTTAGGAAGTCCCTCAGCGCGGTAGATCTTCACATAAAACCTCGCCCACTGCCTCTCTGCAGGGATGCCCTCCGGGAGCAGGAGGTTCCTGGAAACAAGCAGCAGCACAAAAACTCATTCAGAGACAAGATTGTGGAGTTATTGATTATATTCAAGAGAAGTACAGCTTGTGGAATTAGCTTTTCAAAGATACTGGGTGATTGTTAAACACGATTTTGAGAATGTTCAGTAATCCTTGCATGTATAACACAATTAGGGCTCACAATATCAGACTTTCTCTACACGATTATCATGGCTAAAAGTATTCACTATACCGATTTTATCACCATGTCTATA
>CAKAKR010058058.1:79763-95334 GCA_916700685.1 Adelosebastes latens
CCGATTTTATCACCATGTCTATAGAAAACTTTAAAAAAAGTAACTGTTTATTGTGTGTTTTGTCTCTTTATTTGGCAAATTTATTACACTCAAAATAAGAGTGTAGGGAGATGGAGAGAGAGTCTGTAACCACAACTGTATATAATTAAAATGATTTAAGAGGCGATGGATTATTTACACAATATTACTACGTGTATTATAAACATGATATCAATATCAAATTTTTAAATATCACGGTTATTGTCAATACCGGTATATCACAACACTTCAGTTTTGGTATAAAATACTCACCATTATTCACCAGCGCATGTAATAGTTGTCAAATATTTAAATATTTTAGAACTTTGACTCTTTATACTGTAAGAAATACTCTAAAAGAAATTTTGAAATGAAGAAAATAATGCAGACAACACTTAACGTTCGTTATATGGAATAATTTGCACATATACTGTAACATTTGTTATACCACGTTCCACTAGTAAAATGGACATTTTAGTTGGCCACAGTACGAATTCAATGAGACACACATCAGTAACAGCTTATTACCCCTCTAAGTCGTCTTCATCGGTCTCGTTGGCCTTGTGCGGAGTCTTGATGTTGTCGCCCTTCCCGACCACAGCGATGTCACACTTCACGTATCCTTTACAGCCCGCTGTTATGTCGTCAGGATCAGACATGATGGCCCACTTGTGGTAAAACTGATGTTCTAGGATAGACAATGAACAAAAGACAAAATGTATTTTAATATTCAAATAGACTGTGCATGTATGTTATGATCAGTTATTAGATTTGTATCGGAGCAACAGCTTGTAGTTTACCAGGCTGAGAGTAAACAGTCCCAACATCCATCTTGAAGGTTCCCACCAGTGTTCCACTCCGAAGAAGATTTTTAGAGTGAATAACCTACGCAGACAAAATAGAGTATGAAATATTAAAACAGAGAGCAAACTCTCACAGATTCACTATTGTATTGGAAACTGTAATAAATAATTAAAAAAGTGTGAGTGTGTTATGGGGACACAGATGGCCATGGACTTTATGTTTAACAAGGGGCTGCTTAATGTCTTCACTATTATACTTTAAACCAGTTACTAACCAAATTAATGCAGTTGTAGATTCATTTTTTTATTCTCCTCTAGAGAGGAAATTTGTTTTCACAGTCTGTACACCGAAATAACATTAAAAATATATACAAGAACATAGCAACACAAGTCTATTACAGTGTGCCAAGGCTATTTAAAGCAGTTTAAAGCACTTCTCCTAAGACGTGTTATTTTGCAGACTGGTTGTCTGTATCTGCGGCCAGAAGGGAGGAGGGTGCAGCGTGGGTTGAGGGGGTGGCAGCGGTCGTGTGCTCTGGTCAGCGCTCTGCGAGTGGTGGCAGTGTTAATGAGGGCTGGCAGATTGGGAGTGGGAACATTTTAGAAGATGTGTTAGTGATTTTCAGGAGCTTGTCTCTGTTGGTGAGGGTGAACATGGTGATGCAATAACGAGCAATATCTATTTATATCTTAACACTTATTTATACATACAGTATAGAAGGGTAGTAATATCTACTCTTCTCTGTACCATAAAATATTCAGGAGTTATATTATCTTTAAAGAGGACCTATTTGGCAAATTTTCAGATGCCTACTTGTATTTTGGGTTTTATAATGTTCAAAAGACATTTTCTCATACCAGCTGTGCTGCAGCACCTCTTTTCATCCTCCGTCTGAAACGTTCTGTTTGAGACCCACTCACTGTTGCGATTGGTCAAACAAACTCTTTGGACTCCGCTCCAGCTCCGCTCTAACAAGCTTTGTTTGAGGGCGTGCCAAACTTGCCGCTAGGCAAGTAATATGCAAATATGTTACTTGGTGACATCACAACGTTACGAAAGAAAAGGCGGGACTTCAAGCAAGGCGTTTCAGGCAGTTCGGAAGCAGTGTTTCTGTGGGGGAGAGTATCTCCCTTTGGCGTGGACTTTGGGCTTTGTAACTTTGCAGACTTTCAACATGCACAAAAAAAACACATAACACACTAAAGGAAAGGGAAAAGCACAAAAGCATAATAGGTCCTCTTTAAAACATTAAATTCTGTAGTAAAGTGCCCTAAAATTGAACCTAAAGTGAAAGTATGAAATGTCAATAATGTAATGTTCACAACCCATGTACCAAAGTAGGAAAATAGGGTGGTCACAGTTTGTTTGGCGGTACTGCAATGTGTAGTTTTGGGGTATGGATTACTTACCGAGAGCTTGATGATCTTATCAAACATGACGTCAGGAGGGACGTGGAAGTCAAAGACGAAATACTGCAGAGAGTAGAGGGGAAAAAAAAGGTTTGCCTATTAAAAATGTATTCCCTTATATTACTGGTTAACATATTCTTCTTTCAGATTTCCTCTGGGGAGTAAAATGTGCCAGGCAACTTTGAAGTTCAGAAGCTATCAGTGCAGAGTTCAACTGAGAAACTGAGGGAATGAACAGAAACATCATTGTGTCGTCCTCGCAGGGGATCAGCTCTTATTGGAGCCACATCACAGCTCCATCCCCTCAAGCTTTCAGGTCTAAGATGAGTGGCTTGAAAAGAAATGTCTGATTTAAAGTTCAATATCAAAGGTTTGTCATACCTTTTCTGTACGTGTATTCAGGTGTCAGTGTATTGGCACTGCAGCTTATGAGCAACTCTACTACAGGCAGAGGCTATGTAGGGTACACAGACACCACAGGAACTCAGATTTGTCTCATGAGATCACTTTGCAGTTCCTTTGTTTGTCTTTTTTCTTGTGCTGTTGTTAGTGTTTGTTGACAATGGAGACAAAGAATAACCTGGGGCACTTGTTCTCCCACAGCAATGACAGCCAGAATCTACAGAACTATACATCATTGACTTTGCTGCAGACGACATCTCAACTACGGACCTAATATAAGACAAAGGGGCCCCCCCTACATCACTCATGATTGCATCTTTTTCTGTGGTATTTTGCAGGTTATTCAATGCTCTAAATTGATGCAGTTAGTTCAGGATAAAATATGTATACTCAGTCTGTCAAAGTTAATGCGATAACGTGTTGACGCAAATTAGTTTTAACACCACTAATTTCTTTAGCACATTAACGCAACTTGCGATTTTTAGGTTGTACCGGGCTCAGTTTTAAAGCTAGAGTGAAAGCCTAATGAATCCATTGGTACCAACCATATCATACGAAGGAGGTTGAATAACGCTCCAAACTTACGCTAAATGTGGGTGAGGAAAAACTGTCATGGTCATTTTCAAAGGGGTCCCTTGACCTCTGACCTCAAGATATGTGAATGAAATTAGTTCTATGGGTACCCACGAGTCTCCCCTTTACAGACATGCCCACTTTATGATAATCACATGCAGTTTGGGGCAAGTCATAGTCAAGTCAGCACACTGACACACTGACAGCTGTTGTTGCCTGTTGGGCTTGAGTTTGCCATGTTTTGATTTTTTGCTTATTTTTTTATGCTAAATGCAGTACCTGTGAGGGTTTCTGGACAATATTTGTCATTGTTTTGTGTTGATAATTGATTGCCAATAATATATACATCCATACATATATTATATTTGCCCACTCCCATGTTGATAAGAGTATTAAATACTTGACAAATCTCCCTTTAAGGTACATTTTGAACTGATAAAAAATGTTTGATTAATTTGCAATTAAATATTTGAATCGATTGACCGCCCTAACGTATACTAAATGAAAAACTAAGCAGAGTGACAACGAAAAATGTGATGAAAGGGGTGAGATTTTATTTCTCACAATGATGTAGTTTTTGCAATACTACCATTGAACCTCAAGAGACCAGAGATGATTGTAAGTTCCCACCGCAGCCAATTTCAGGTGATTGTTCCTGAGAAGTGTGAAGCTATCTGGAACAGCTCAGACTCTGAATAAACTGGAGAGAAAGCGTGAGGACTATTATCTTGATCACTCTGGTTTCCAGTCTGCCTATCACCGGGGGATTTTCAGACAAACAGAAGGAATCGATAGCAGACAAACTGTCACTTCCTCTCCCTGCAGGACACAACCCAGAGGCTGAGCTCAGCGTGACCCTCACCACTACCAACACGTCCTACCAAGAAAGATTATCTGCTGTTCAGGAACACTCACAGCTGGCAAGAGCTCTCTAGTTAAGAGCTTTATGTGTAGCATTTTTAAGTCAATAAATCATTACAACATTAGACCATCAAAGGGAGCACTGACAGCCTCTACTCTGCAGTTATGTTCGTGCATGTCGGGGTTGGGTTTACCCAGAAATCTGTTTGGTTGAAGGAGAACAGGAAAAAGCAATTATCTTGCTTATGGTCTTATCTTATACAACCTCGGCTTTGCAATTAATTTAACATATTCACATTAACTTCACATTAACAAAAGCTACTGAATGCAGTAGCATGCAGTATTCATTGTGACTGCTCTGGGAGTAAATACACATTTCTTGTTTTATTGAGATTAGCTAAAAAGTCTTGTTGTGTTGCAGCTCTGAGGATTTAATTGTCTTTAGTTAGCTCTGATTGGTTGTTTTCCTTCGGTCTGTGAAACATGCACTACTGTCAGGATATACTGACCGCTTTATAAAAATAACTTTTTTTTATCATATTTGCTCAAAGTTACCAACGTTAGCTTTTAGTCTAATTGGTATCATTATTTTGAATTTAATCTCAACCTGCTCAAACAGCAAATCTTAGTCGAACTTCAACATTGACCGAAATGTTATTGAAGGTAGTTTATGTCAACTTAAAAGCATGACTAGAATACCACATATGTAAGGAAAATGGGATCAGCCTTGGAAATACAATAGTTTGTTTGGAAGAAACAATAGGAAAGGACTAAATAGGAGGGACAAAGTGAAGCTGACATTCAGTGAAGGGAAGTTAGTTTATATTACATAAAAAAGTGTCCATTGCCTTCTTGCAGTGTGATTTTTTTAAAGCTTACAAGGTCTCACCTCATTGTAGTACGGGCAGTTGGTGGACTCCTTCATAGATGTGTACTTCTTGTCGTCTCCGATCTCCACACACACCACAGGGTCCATGTTGAGGCCGATCAGCTGCCGCGCCTCGATCACTGTGATGCTGATCTGATGGTAAACATTAGCACAGATCAGATGTGACTCTGAAAGCTAAAACAAGCTGACTTTCCTCCAACAGTGAGTTAACCAGCAGCAACACCATCATGCAACTGCGCAGTTATAACCCTGAGGACAATTCAAGCTTCACAATCACAAACTAATGATTCTGACTCCAGGCAGTGAGGGCTTTTGACAGATTACGCTTTTTCTGCCCTGGCTGAAGTAATGTAGCATTGGATGGACAAATTACATCTGAGCTAAAGGTTTCTGCATCCAACTAACATCCCGCTGGTTTAATTAGTCGTTGGATAATGAAGAGGAACATAAAGAGAGAAACATAAAACGAGAGGAAGAGTCTTCAGCTTACTATTACACCAGGATCTCAGTCTGGAGAATAAATGTATTCATGTTCTTTAATGAAATAGGCCATAAAAATAGGCCACTGGCTAGCATTGGAGGACAGTTACACTGTGTCCACAATTATTCTTTTCATTGATGTTGTGGTGAATAAATTTAGTGTGGTAGCCTCAGCCGGCAAACAGCCACAAGTACAAAGAAAACAAAGATGCTCCCAACATCTCTACTTAACACACAAACATATGCGAGTGGTATCAATCTTCTCATCTAACCCGTTGCAAGAAAATGAAGAAGTATATTTCCCAAAATGACAATTTTTCTTTAATCTTGGGGCGCTGCCATTACTCCGGTAGCAAGTCGTGGTGACTCGACTGTCTGCTAACTGTGTTAACTGGTGACTTTCAGCCAAATGCGCCCGTGGTTGCTTGTAGTAACGTACGTAAATGTTCGCCGCGGATAATAAACACAGATGAGTATCTATTTAAAATGGATTTAAGTCAAATTGAAGGAGGACACCTGCATGTTCTTTTCATGTTTTCAATAGCTGCTGTCACTATGAGCAACCATGACGCATTCGGCTGAGAGTCACCAGTTAACATGTTTAGCAGGCGCTTTGTACGTGTTCGTTTTTTTTTTTATGCCGACTGATTAATTATGTTTTTGTGGTCATTAGATTGCCCTAGTTAGAGCAACTAACGTTATATTTCACAATAACGCCACAGTTAATTGAGTGAGTTAATTTATTCTGTTATGGCAGCTGAGAACTGCTGAGGTTCTTCCCAAACTCTGAAACTACTTTGTCAAAAGTAACATTACATAGAAAGTAAAGGTAAAAATAGAAAATGTAACACTTCTTAGGACAGCTTGCATTCAAACATGTGCGAACTGTAGGGAGACGCCACCGCAGTAATGGCGACTTGGTTCCTTCCGGTATTTCCCCGGATTCGTGTATACATTGAAATCACACACACAAATGGTCAAAATATAACAAAATATAAAAAAACTCTTGAGAAATAGACATAATTGGAGAGGAAGATGCACAAGCCCACATCATTGAAACTTCACACAGATTTATGTGCGTATAAGCAGGTAGAAATGCGCAGAAGTGTTCATGCTCACACACACCCAGAAACACACTCACACACCTGGTAATCCACTGGGCGTCCAGAACCTGGCTCCATCTTGATATCTGGCTTTGACCTTAAGAAACACAACACAATCTGTGATTACATTATCCTGCGCTCCAACAGTGAAAACTGAGGTGGTGGCACATGATAACAAACTAAGTCTGAATCTGAATCTTAAATTGTGAATGCTCTCATTATTCCATCTTCCCAGGCTGAATACATTTATTCTTAGAAATATATGTCATTAAATGGCATCACTGTCCAAAACAGTTTAAAATTACCCTGCGGCATCAGCAGTTTGAGATGTACAGTACTGACTGAGGCCATTAAGGATGGTGTGTGTTTGAGTGTATTTCTTTACCATTTGTGTGTGTGCATGTCTCAGTGTGTGAATACAAATTAGACCTCTTATTGGAGACGTTGGTGGTGACGGCGGTGACAGAGGCCAGAGAGATGGTGTCTGGGTCCATAGCTCCAGCAAGACGCATCGCCTTCCTGTCCATGTCCTCCATGTCCAGGACCGCCGGCTCATCTGAACAACAATATCACAATGGTGACATCAACATAACCAACAAAAAATGTATT
Organism: Adelosebastes latens; assembly: GCA_916700685.1. Lineage (NCBI taxonomy): Eukaryota > Metazoa > Chordata > Actinopteri > Perciformes > Sebastidae > Adelosebastes > Adelosebastes latens. The sequence continues at coordinate 86,912 of CAKAKR010058058.1, forward strand.
GTTACTACTGCGGAAGACCCTGAGGTCATGTCTTCTCTATTTTCAGTGAAAGTTGGGGTTTACATTATACAATTAAAAAATGTATTACAGTACTTTTTTAATCCTATGTAAATATATTCCACTACTTTATTTTTGATGTCTGGGCCAAATTTTCTTAGGGAGGGGGGGGGCTCGGACTCTAACCTGAAACACCAGATGGTTTGTTACACAGAACCATCTCAGAAGCCTTCATTAGAAGCCCTTTGGAAAAGGGCAGACACTTTCAAAAAAATGTTGGCAGCGATTGGATGAACCTGAATCCAAACTTGAATCTGTCAATCAAACTCTTGGCAATACTAGTCAGGAGAAGAGTGAAAACTTTTTTTCCATCAAGAAAAGCCTTAACTTTCAATGAAGAAATACTCTCCAGTTCTGATATAACTGATGCTATTGCAGCATCTATACTAACCTCTTCTGGAGCCACCATTGTTGTTTAACGAACAGTCGCCTCTCCTCAGTAATTCCTAGCAATGGCCCCAAATTGGACAGGCCATCTCTATTGTCGCTCATTGTCTACATTTACTAGATAATTAAGAACAACTTGAGAAATGGGCTTCAACATATATTTTCCCTCCAGCTAACTTGCAAGATGTGAATAAAAATAGTGAATTAACAAAATCAACAAATTAACAAGAAGTTAAATGATTAATTTGGGGTTAAATGGGCCTTGTCTTGTGTCTCGAGTGTTGCTTTACCTCCTTTCTTGTGATCGTCCTTCGAGCTCTTGATCTTGCCGAGCTTCATGGCTGAGAAAACTCCCTTCCCTGCTCTGGTGGAGGAGATAGAGACAGCAGATGGGAGCAGAAAGGAGAGGAAAGTTATACCAGGAGAGTGAACTTTTTCATTCTTGTCCATTGGGCAACCTCCAAATCTGAAAAGTGAAGCCAATGCTGAACTGTCTTAAACTTGCATTCTTTCTAACAGCCAGCAGGGGGCGACTCCTCTGGTCGCAAAAAGAAGTCAGATTGAATAGAAGTCTATGAGAAAATGACCCTACTTCTCACTTGATTTATTACCTCAGTAAACATTGTAAACATGAGTTTATGATCTCAGTCGCTAGTTTCAAGTCTTCTTCAATACAGCATGATGTTCATTTAGTAAATTATGGTTCCATTTAGAGTCAAATAGAGCATGAAGCAGGGAATGCTTTAGGGCGTGGCTACCTTGTGATTGACAGGTCGCTACCACGGCGTTGTCCCGTCTGGAAGCCTTTTACAGTGTGTTTTCAGTTCATAAAAGTTAATTGTAACATTTTGGTTGTCTAAAAATGTCTTATTCAGCGTTTGGTTGTACTTAGCTCCACCCTCTCATTTCACTTCTGGTTGCAAAAAACCGAGATGGCGATGGCCAAAAGGCAGAACTCGAGGCTTCAAAACAGCAGTCCACAAACATGAAAACTTGGAAAAACTCTCGCAAGTCTTGCTGCCCGACAACCAATCCTAACTTTAAACATTCAAGGTCAATGCCTCACCTTAACTATCTCACGAGAGTTTCACAATTTGCGTTTTACCTTCGAGACACGACCCAAACTAATAGGTGACGTCACGGTGACTACGCCCACTTCTTATATACAGTCTATGATCTTGTCTCATTAGGATCACTCTCCATCAGTAGACTCAGACTCACAGGAGAAATTGATTAGTACTGACCTGGACTAGAGCAGAAAACCCCATGGCCCACTTGTGGACATAATCAAAATGCAACCCAACACCATAATGTATATCATGGACATCTTTGTAACTCTGCTAGACATTTAATTCCAGTGGATTTAATCCCCCTCCACCTCTGCTCCCTGCTCCCCCACCACCAATTCTCCAATCACAAAACAAGAGTATCCAGTGTCTCCACATTGATATTATCGGGATCACATGTCACCACAACGACAAAGAGCTTGTGATGTCATCAGCGGGACGACAAATGAGGTGCCTTAATAATTAAAAATGAGTGTGACCGTCCAATTTGCTGCGGATATGGATACATGTCAGGGAATTAATGAATAGGAAGGTTTTCCTTTGGTTCCTCAAGCATTCAGAGTCGAGTGTATCAGAGTTCAATATCTGCTTTGATCTTTCCCCCGTTATTCTAGAGGCAACCTTCAACCTCATTTCATGGAATATGGACAACTGGATGGTTTTACATCTCATTTGATGGGTTCGTGACTGAGTGCCACGAGTGATTTAAAAGTAAAAGCCTGGAGGCCCGTGAATGGGAATAAAAAGAAAGACAGAGGAATAAAGGTGAAAAGCTTTCACCAGTGAAATCAAATCAAGGCCAGTCACACCTGAATATGTGCTTTGGATTCTCAGCCTGTGTCATGTCTACAGTATAAAGCAAGTATAAAAGTTTGACCAGTGTATTTCCAGCTTATGTGCAAGTGTATTGAATTATCAGTGCATGCATGAAAAACACCTTGGAAAATATCTTTGAATGTAACATCTGTTAATTGTAACTGAAACGCTGAAACAATCAGATAATTAAGTAGTCAATCCACAGAAAATGTTAACAATTTAAAAAGTCACGTTGGAGTGATAAACTAATTGGAAAAACAATTTATTGATAATTAAATTATTATGAGCTGCAGCCCTGGTTAATGGCAAAATCAGCTGGTCCAATATTCCATCTCCTTGTCTCAGTCAATCTATGATTCAACAATAAGCTACCAAAATAAAACACACACACACAATGTGTAAAAAAATGTGTTTCATACATACCACATGAAAGACACCACTGATCCTACTCCACTCCACAGAGGAGGTGAGATCACCATAAATCTGCCCCAACAAAATTCCTCCCCGAGCTTCCTTTTATTCTGAACTATATTTCCATATTCTTCACCTGTCAGGTGCAGACCCTCCAGACCAGCCAGGCAAGATAACAGTTGGCCAGATGAGTGGAGGATGCAGGAGAGAGGAGGGGAGGGAGAGAGAAAGAGGTGGAGGTACATGGCTGGAGATACAGAGAGAGGAGGAGGAAGAGGGGAAGGATGGAGTGGGTTGGGCTCTGTACACCAACAAAGAACAGAAGTGCATCTGGAGGGCCTCCAGAGTTCATAACAAACTGACATTAACGTCATGTAATGCTGTACTTTAACACCGAGAAGAGAAAACAGTGATGATGTTTGGTCGACTTATTCAAAAAAATGTGAATCTTAGTGGCACCAACTCTGGGAATATGCAAGCGTATTATTTCCTCTGTGAGTAAAACTGCCACCAGAGGAGACCAAGATTACCTTTAAATCAGATAAACTGGGAAAAAAAACACCTTTAATAACAAAGAGAAAATTATAATATCTTCCTCTGCTGCATCGACACACACAAAAACATTTTGTACTACTGTACCTGTGAGGAAATTGTACTGAACATTCCTTGGAGGGTTACCTTAAACTTAGCAGTACAACTACATGTCTAACACCAACTCTAACTTTATCCAAACATAAGTGTAACCTTCATCTTAAATTTAACACCTTGTTTTAGGGCCTAAAACAAGTACTCAACCTTGAAGGAAACAAATTATTGAGAACTATACCTTCAATGTGGACAGATTATTGTTCCTGCATGATTAATACAAGTTCATTCCACTCATAGATATAGAATAGGAGTTGAACGGACATTACCATTCAAATCAACGTAACAGGATGGTCAGAGCGGCAACCTTTTTTATGTGTACCATTGCAACCGTTGTAGCGGGATAACCTAACTCCCAGGTAAAATGACTCGCGGCAAGTCGTGGACTCACTCATGCCGGCGTGATGTGTGCGTCTAGTCCCGCCATGCCGGCGGTCCCTTTTACAAGTAAGTATTGTACGAAAGAAAGTATGAATTGGCCTTAACAGATGTAAATTTGGCTCTGTGACTACCTCCGCTGCCTGCTTGGCGGTAAAGCAACACACTTTACGGCCCCACTGACGTGTGTTGTCACCATAACAACTAACAACAATAGCCATTTTTTTTTGTACTAGTCAAATTACCACGGCAAACAGTTCAATGACTGTTCTACTCCTATTCTATTTCTATGGTTCCACCACTTTTGCTCTCAGCACATCTGAGTTACTTTAGAGAATTCAAGAAAAACTTTGACTTGTAATAAAGTTGAACAATACAAAGGTATAAAGCCAAATCAGCAACAATCTGCAGCTAACAAATTTTATGCATGCGTATATGGAGTCTTCTGAGTCAAAATGACTCATTTTCTACACCAAACTTTCCTTCCTAAAAGGTTTTTGGCACTAAAACAATGTCATGTTGCTGCCTTTTGCCTCTGAGAGAGAGATTAACCACACAAGGTCACAGTAACATGTCAGGAAACGTAAACGTAGGTTGTTATATGAGCAGTTGTAGGCAGAAGATCATGAAGTCATAGCAGGTAAAGACAGTGATCTGCCAGCAGTGAGGAATGCATTTTCTGCACAATAACAATGACTTTCAACCAAAAAAGAGAGAGGAGACTCATAAGAAAATTCTAGGAAAAAAATAAATTTACCCATCAAATATTTGACTCACTTGTCTTTCGCTCCCTTCACTCTCTTTTCCTTTCCTTTGCTGAGTTAAGAGTGAATACAAGGACAAACATCAGACGTCGGAGTTTAAAATGAGATGTACTTTGAACGTTTTTTGTTATTTTTAAGAAGTCGTCCCTCTGTGCTGATTTAATGGCAAAAAGTAACCTTCAAAGATGTCAGTGAGAAGGCAAAGAAAGTTCACAAGTGCGGATTCCAATTAGAGAAATGGAAATATGCAAATTCACACTTAAGAAGTTTCTAGGTAAAAGTCACAAAATGTCAAAAAAATACAGAGAAAAGTCAACTAGTTGAGAGGTTGAAGTAGCGCATTAGAAGTATAGGACGTTATACTTATTATTTTCTCTTTCCTTCTTTTCGTTTGATCTGAAATAAAAACCATAAACGCATCAGTGACTATCATGTAAACTGCAACAGCCAAGCTGCACATCAACCAAACACACAAACGATGAAGATATGGAGATAATAGGCTCACTATTGTATGTAAAGCCAGCTATTGCATATTTAAAACGCAGAGAACTCAGGCAGCATATGGACATGTGTGCTTAAAGCTGTTAATGAGCTGTACTGTATGACTGGGGGTGGCTTTTTTCTGAGAATCAATAATACATGAGAGCATGAATAAATTGCCTCATTACACGTGTAAATTGCAGCGAAGATGAATTATCTAACTGATGCAGATAAACTCGCAAGGTTATTCCGCAGTACCTGGCAGCTTGATTTCCATCTCCTCCATAAAACACGGGTTTCCAACTGTGCATGAAACATTTTCCCCACAGTTATGAAATCATCTTTAATGTGCATATTAAGCAGCGGGGTAAGGAGCTGAGGACGGGTGAGTTAATTGCAGTTTAATTCCAGAGACTGGCTTTGAGCTTGCTGCAAGCAGATGGTCAAACATGGACATCTGTATGTGTAAATAAGTGATGGATATGCATCTAGCCTGGTAGCCACATCATTTAAATAGAAATAAAGGGAAAATAAGAGAGGTAGTTGCCAATGAACAACTAATTAATTTCCTTTTTAGAAAAAACTCAATTTTTATTGCTTAAATTGCATCATTAAACAAAGCTTTGATGTGAACTAGGGCTGTCAATCGATTCAAATATTGAATCCTGATTAATCGCAAATTAATCGCAGATTTTTTTATCTGTTCAAAATGTACCTTAAAGGGAGATTTGTCAAGTATTTAATACTCTTATCAACATGGGAGTGGACAAATATGCTTGCTTTATGCAAATGTAGGTATATATTTATTATTGGAAATCATTTAACAACACAAAACAATGACAAATAACGTCAAAAAAACCGTCACAGGTACTGCATTTAGCATAAAAAATATGCTCAAATCGAAACATGGCAAACTGAAGCCCAACAGGCAACAACAGCTGTCAGTGTGTCAGAGTGCTGACTTGACTATGACTTGCCACAAACTGCATGTGATTATTATAAAGTGGGCATGTCTGTAAAGGGGAGACTCGTGGGTACCCATAGAACCTATTTTCATACTAACACTAAAAGTAATGATTAAGTTGACTAAAATGACTGAAACTGGATTATAACGTTTTGAGTTGTCGTCAACTAAAACTATGAAGGATAAAAATGACTAAAATGTGACTTAAACTAGTCAGACTAAGACTAAATCTAAAATAGCAAAAATAACGCTGTTGCACTCACAGTGAGGACAGAAGAGTTACTTTGAATTACATGCTCAATGTTGTCTAACTGTTAAATGTGTTTCAAAATTTGCTTGTGTTTTATTGTGTTTTGTCCTTATGTACAGTATGTGTTTTCATAAGTGTGGAAGATAAGAAATAACCCGCCAGTGATCAATAATTCATTGACATATACTGTCTGAGCGTTCTGCTCTGGGGGCTATGCTGAATGGAGCTCAGTGAGATGCTGTAGCCTACACACACCTGTTCTTTCTCTCTCACAGACATAGATTGGATGCACATATTCGGGTGCTTCCAGTATCCGCTGGACTGCGTCCAGACAAAGATCGGCTCTACCTGATAACACAGTTGGCGGTTGAAAACTCTCACTAAACCAGAACTCTTTGTCCTGAAACCTTATCGAATGCTCTGCAGGCCTTTCTCTCTCTCTCTCTCTCTCAACACTTTCTTTCCTTGGCAGGTTTCATCCTCTGCTGCTCAGGACATCAAGTTTTTCCAACTTTGCACTTTGGCTGTTGTGAGATCTCTACTTCTACGTGACCACAACAGATAAAATGGAACATCAACATTATTTACCTCTGTTATATTGGCATCTCTCCTCCAGTGCTTTTGTGTAGCCGCTTCATTTGCCAACTAGAAAGTTAATTGATAAAGTAATTGATATTCTTTGTCTGTGATCTTGCAAATGTTTGCTCATAACTTTACCCTCATTAGTGTCACATAGTTAGAAGCTAATGCAAGTTTAATGCCCCTCACACCATTAAAAAAAAAATGAGTGCTTTGAGACTTCATGGCCTATATAGTGCAAACAAAACATTATCTGTGCATTTATCTCGAATAAATATAGCTCCACAATAATTTTACAGTGTGTTTATGTGGATGACCATCTATCTACATAATGCAGACTGAGGAAGAAAGAAAAAAGAAAAGAAGGATGGTGGAGTAAAATGAAGAGGAAGGAAGGAGTACAAGAATGTACATTACACAAACGCTTTTTCTACTCACTCCAAATCCCACTCTTGCAGTTTTTACTCTGTTATTGCATCAACCAGGCTGGAAAATACACTTTCCTTCAGACTACTTTGAAAGCTTTCAGAGAACAAAATGTTCCCTTTTTCTCGACATCCCTGATGATGTCTAAGGGATTTCCTTTTATGTAACCTTATAAATAATCATCTCTAATGAGATCCTAGACCCTAACTCCTATCTAGGACAAACACACAGGTGAGGCAGAAACTGGGATTTACCCCAAGAGGCATGTCTTCATGTCGTCATCGTCTGCTCCCACATCAGGGCTTGCAACAGAGACATAGGAGCTTGCACACTCGCTCACTGTGTTCTAATTTACACACCGCACTATCACACAAGCTGAGAATGAGAACCACTGCAAACCACAGCAAAACACAACAGCAGAGCTGACAAACACAGAGCAGTCCCTCGAGCGGATACAGCTACACAAAGAGAAACAAGGTATGTCAAAAAATCAAAAGACAACTGCGTCAACCAGCATCTTTCTCTGCAGAAGGAAACAAAGCAGGAGAACAGATGAACAATATATCCTTCAGATAATTCAAAACCTAGCATGCAGTTTACATCCATGTCTGTCCAAAATGTCATCACTTCATCGTTTTATCCTATTAGACATTTCTGTGAAATTGTCGTAATTAGCATATAAATTCTAGAGCAAAAATGTGTGCGGTCACAGTGACCTTTGACCACCAACATCTAATCAGTCCATCCTTATAGCAGCAGTGGGTAGAAATGGAGCGAATATGATTAAAACATTATAACCTGACAGTACTGCATGAGACAGGTAAATCTGAAAAAACTCCTGTGCCTCTGTGTCCTCCGCTACTCCTAATGGCATCTGCAAGATTTCACAGACCGGAGGAAAACAACCAATCAGAGCTGATCTGGAACCTGCCGTCTCTGAGCAGCTGTCAATCACTCGCGAACTCCAACCAAACGGTCAAACTAGGCAGTGCTGATCAAATATGAATCAATATTCTGTTACTGTAATGCCTATTTCTCACCTCAAATGTTTTCAGAAGCATCTTGTAGTGTACTGTTTAGCTGTAAAATGAGAAAGTTTGTGATCCGGCCTCCATGTTGAGATCAGTTGAGGAAATACCAAGCACCGCCCACCAGCCAGAGCAAACTTTCTAATTTTACAGCTAAACAGTACACTACAA